>JAYMTP010000637.1:0-31033 GCA_036897365.1 Geranium brycei
AGTATATTTTTAGAGAGAGAGAGAGAGAGAAAATGGTTTATTTCTAATTTTTTTCCTCGATTTTCTTGGGAGATCTATCGAGAGAAAGGGAGAGGGAGAGATTGATTTGTATTCGATTGTCTCCGTGTTTTGGATTTGGATTTGCTCGACGCGTGACCTGATTCTCGGTTTCTGTATCGGTCTCTGGCTTTCAATTTTCTCGGAATCGGATCGGAGATCTGAGGGGAGCTAGGGTTTGGCTCGAATCTGGAGGGGAAGGAGCTTCGGTTTCGATTTCGATCGGAATGTCGATCGTCAATGCGAATTCGCGGTGATTCTCGCTTCTGGTGGTGAATTAGGGTTGGCTTGTGATAGAAATGGAGGTAGATTCTTCGATGTCGCCGGAGTCCGATCAGGATCCGGCGGTGGAGAGCCACGGGGAGGGCGAGAGCGAGACTGAGAGCGTGCCTCGATCGGCGGATCAGCCGGCGGGAGGGGCCGGATCTCCGGCGGCGGCGGCGGCGCAGCAGAGTCCGGTGGTGGGGCCGAGGCACGCGCCGACGTATTCGGTGGTGAATGCGATTCTGGAGAAGAAGGAGGATGGTCCGGGGCCGAGGTGCGGCCACACGCTGACGTCCGTGGCGGCGGTTGGGGAGGAGGGGACGCCTGGGTTCATAGGGCCGAGGCTGATTCTGTTCGGTGGCGCGACGGCGCTGGAGGGAAATTCTGCGGCTTCAGGGACTCCTACGTCGGCTGGGAGTGCTGGCATAAGTATGTGTTTTGTCTCTGATTTTCATCAATCTGCTCACCAATTGTGTTATTATTGCAAGGGTTTGTGGAGACCATCCAGTTTTAGGGTCATGTATTAGTTGGGTTGTTATCATTACTTACCTGCTACGGGTTAAGTAATTGAATTCCTGGTATGAGCAATCTGTGATGAAGCTCAATTATACATGGGTTTCGTTAAATTTATGGGACCCTGGTATAGCTGGTTGGGTTTTCGTGGGGAATGAAATGGGAATATGTGAGTTGCAAGTAGATGGATTGTTGCCAAATGCGATTGAATTTTAGGGTCATATATTGGTGTTTTGTTATCTTTACTGACCTGCAATGGCTTAAGTAATTGAATTCCTGGTATGAGCAATCCGCGATGAAGCTCAATTTGCATACTATACATGGGTTTTGTTAATTTCCCATCGTGAATGGCTATATAGTGGAATATTTACGTTATGGGACCCTGGTATAGCCAGTAGGGTTCTTGTGGAGTGAAATGGGAATCTGTGAGTTGCATGTAGATGGATTGTTGCTACATGCGATTGAGTTTCTTGTTGAATTTGAACCGCATTTACACGATTTCTTTGTTCATTGTTGAATAATTTGCTTGGAACATGAACCTAGGTTGTGACCTAAGTAGGGTAAAGTGACTATCTTTTGATGGCAGGAAGTCAGAATGATATTTTGTTATTTATCTACAGCTTTCTGACACCTGGTTGAGTGAAACCTTGTGGATATCGAGACACATTTGTTTTACTTGAGTTACGGTCTTACAAACTTATGTAATTATATTCTACTTGCTGCAAGTGGCATATTACAACCCCATAGGTTTGGTTCAAATGCCATGTTGTATTAAAGCCCCTGTGAGAAATTGGCATGTATGTTTGGTTATTTATTACAGTGGGGAAAAATCTTAACTCTGATTCAAGTCTTTCACGAACAAGAGTATTTTCTATGTTAAAACTAACAATACAAAGTGTGTGTGCAGTGTGCATGTGTGTAAGCATTCTCCATATGACATACTCCTAGTTCATTGTTGATTTTCATTTATGGTTAAGTGTATCAGAATAACATCAATGGAGTTGAAGGAATTCAGTGGACTGTATTTGTCAAATTATTTTCATTTTTACTATTGCAGATAAAAAGTTCGTTAAACCCATCTAGTGAAACGTTTCAGTAGCAATATGCTAGATTTTGTGAAATTTGGTGTTCTGTTGTCTTCCATATCGCTAGTATATTAGCATATAATGAGTGTGTATTTTATGATTTACCCTGGATGGATTCCTTCCTGTATTTTCATAATGTGGATATCTTGCTTTTTCAGCTCTCTAAACTACTTCAATTTTTCTCGAATTACAGGACTAGCAGGTGCCACTGCTGATGTCCATTGCTACGATGTTTTAACCAATAAATGGTCGAGGTAAGTGTGGAATTAAAACGAGTATAAACTATAGTCTTGGACTCTAACTGGTTTCTACTAGTGCTTACAGTGTATTTGATTTGCAGGATCACTCCCTTTGGAGAACCACCCACACCGAGGGCCGCGCATGTAGCAACTGCAGTCGGAACTATGGTTGTCATTCAGGTTTGCATGGAGAGCCTTTATCCATTTAAGCATAATTTATGTTTATGTTATTAAACACTTAAGTTCTCGTTTGTTAACTTTCAATCTTAACTCAGGGTGGAATTGGTCCAGCTGGTTTATCTGCCGAGGATCTTCATGTTCTTGACCTTACACAACAACGGCCTCGATGGCATAGGTTTGCATTTTGGAGAAAGTTCTTTATTATTGTTGGTGCTGTATGTAATTCATCCTTTAAATGTGCGGTAATTTTCTTACAGAGTTGTTGTTCAAGGCCCTGGACCAGGGCCACGTTACGGACATGTTATGGCCTTGGTAGGTCAAAGGTACCTCATGTGTATTGGAGGCAATGATGGTAAGACTTACCATTTTCTCGCTTCATCCTTTAATATAGTGTGCATTGAGGTTATCTATATATGAATGAAAATGAATGATGATGTTTCCAGGGAAGCGGCCTTTGGCTGATGTATGGGCCCTGGACACTGCTGCTAAACCTTATGAATGGCGCAAGTTGGAACCTGAAGGAGAGGGTCCACCTCCTTGCATGTAAGTCTTCCATCTCTCTCTTACATGTTCATGCACATGCACCCTAACTCGCTTATCTTAAAGTTCTGCATTGCACTGTTGTTTCTCAATTTGAGGGCACATGTGCACTGCCCTTAATTTTGTGAGCATATATGTTTAGGACTACTGAGGATTCCCTTCAATCCTTCTGTCTTCAGAAAATTTTCATGTTTATGTTACTTCACTTTAGCCCACTAGTCTTCATCTTTTTCGTCGACTATTATTAAGCATAATATCAAGTTTTTGACTGTGTACCAGGTATGCAACTGCAAGTGCTCGTTCTGATGGTCTTCTTTTGCTTTGTGGAGGAAGGGATGCAAACAGTGTGGTAAGTTAAAGGACAACTGTGCAATAGATTCATAACACATGATTGTATAATATTTTAGTTATTTTGCATGGACTAAAATTCAAATGTTCAAAATGAAACCTTTTCGTATTTTAAGAGCATAAGGGTCCATACAATAAATATTTATAAGCGTGTGAATAGTAGTGGTCAGAACCGAAATTTGTTATTGTTCTTTCCAGTGATTATGCTCAACGAATGTGTCTTTTAAGTGTTCATATTCTGTTCACAACACTCACTTTTAGCTTCTTCAATGTTTAGAACTTCATTCTCGTCCTTCTCTAGTGAAGTTGGACTCATGAAAATTACTTATTGATATTTGATATTGGCTATTATGGCCTTTTATGTACATAGTATAAAGCTAGTTTACTTGTTTGTCTTTTGTTACTTCCCAGCCATTGGCAAGTGCATATGGACTTGCTAAACATAGGGATGGTCGTTGGGAATGGGCTATTGCTCCTGGTGTTTCCCCTTCTCCGAGATATCAACATGCAGCTGTGAGTTTTTGTTTCCTTTTTGTTTGCCCCTTTTTTGTAGCCTCCTCAGTTGTGAAGACTAATGTGTATGCCACGTTTCTAGGTTTTTGTTAATGCACGACTTCATGTGTCTGGAGGTGCACTTGGTGGTGGAAGAATGGTAGAAGATTCATCAAGTGTTGCAGGTATTTGATCTTGTTCATTTACATGAAACTGTTTTATTCTATGGCTTCCCACATTGGTTATTGTCAATTTTGGTTTCTTTATCTGTTTCCAATGTTCCACATGTTATGTCCCGTTCAGATTAATATACACATGTATGTGTATTATAATTATCTGTATGTCAATCCATGCATGTGAATAACTATTTACTTTAACAAGTCTGTTGTACATACAAATTAACTACTCCATCCGTTAATTAATTTGTGACCTTTTCAAGTTGTATACTTAGTTCCTCTAGTGATTAATAGGAGACAAAGCAGTTAAGCATTTGAGCTTAACCCTACTGTTTATGCCAAATGGACAACAGATGGACGTAACACGTAAGGACTACTATATATTCCAGAAGTAGATAGAAGTTGTATTTGGGGTAGATTTACAGATTAGCATGCACATATTCTTAATCCTCTAGGGGTTGAATCTTTTGCGAAGGCAAAAATGACTGATACAGGCTATTCTCAAGATGGAGTAGAGGCTTTATACAACTTGTATTTACGTGGAGAATTTATTTCCCCATTCTCTCCTTTTCCTTTTAATTGCTTAAATTAGGTTCTAAATTAATTTCTTCTGCTCTGGGGAAAAGAGAAAATTAAAGAGTTTTGCATGGTAATGGATTTGAACACTATTAGTCAGGGTGATTTAGTTGATCCTAATTTTGATCCAATCTTTTTACCTTTACAAGTTGTTGTGTCCTTTCTGGCTAAGTTAATGTAATAACATGTGATTCAAGCTTCTAGCCACTTGAGCTTGGTCAGGTTTTGGGCGCCCTTATCTCTTGCAGCATTTTGTTGTATATATGCTTTATATTTGTGTTTTCTTGATGCTTTTCTTGTACTTGGTTGCACCCTTTTCTTGTTTTAAGGGTTTTTACTGATAAAGAAAGAGAAGTTATAATATTAATGATTATTAATTTATTGGAGAAGTTTCATTTGTAGGAGCTATATGCTGCATTTTATCCATCTTATTTATCTTCTGTATCTCCTGTTTGTAGTTTTGGACACTGCAGCAGGCGTTTGGTGTGATACAAAGTCAGTTGTTACTAGTCCTAGGACAGGCAGATACAGTGCTGATGCCGCTGGTGGAGACGCTGCAGTCGAGTTGACAAGGCGGTGTAGGCATGCAGCAGCTGCAGTTGGTGATTTAATATTTATCTATGGTGGTTTACGGGGTGGTAAGAGATGATGCAAGTTTCAAATAAGTCATATTGATACATTTGTTTTTCCTACAAGTGTGGTGTTAACCATCATACATTTACATGTTTGATCGTGCTCTTACGATTATAGTTTCATTATGTGTGGATCTTATGCTGCATCGTGCTTAATCTAGCTTCGATAATATAGCTGTTGACAGTGTAATGCGAGTGTCTTATGGCAAGAATTGATTGATTCCTCATATTTATTTGTTGAACTCGATAGTACTGGTTGAGTATCTGCTATAGCTCTATATATTTAGATTCTTTTAAGACGGCATAACATTAGATCTGAGATTAGGTGATTGGGAGGGTTTGAAACTTTAAGGGATACCATTCGGTGGCTAGATCTAAGATGATTAGAGAACACATAGATATGCACCATGTAGGTATTACTAGATTTTATGCATGTACTAGCATATATGAATTCTAAAAAGAAATTTGCTTTATTCAACAATATGTTTTGCAACTGATATTGTACCGCTAACATATGCGCTTCTTAGCACTTATTAAGTAATTTTGTCATTGGTATTTGGGTGTTTATGTCTCATAGCTTTCTTCTGAATTTGGCAATATGGAGTTGAATCTTAATGCCAATGTACCTATGTGTTTTGCTTGGTGGTGTAGGGGTGTTGCTAGACGACTTACTTGTTGCTGAAGACTTGGCTGCCGCTGAAACGACATCTGCAGCCTCTCACGCAGCAGCAGCTGCTGCGTCCCATCTACCAGCAGGGCGGTTGCCTGCAAGGTATGCGTTTGTTGATGAAAGGACTAGACAAGCAATGCCTGAAGCTGCTCCAGATGGATCAGTCGTGCTGGGAAATCCAGTGGCTCCCCCTATTAATGGTGACATGTATACTGATATAAGCACTGAAAATGCCATGCTCCCAGGAACCCGGTAAGTTAATGATTTTTCTGCTGTGCTATGTAATTCATATACTGACATATTAGTTGTGCATTATTATGCAGGAGATTGAGCAAAGGTGTTGAATATTTAGTTGAAGCATCAGCTGCAGAAGCTGAGGCTATTAGTGCTACATTAGCTGCTGCCAAGGCACGGCAAGTTAATGGGGAAGTTGAACTGCCAGACCGGGATCGTGGGGCAGAGGCGACCCCTAGTGGCAAACAAATGTCTACCTTGATTAAAATGCCCGATTCTGCTGGTCCAAATAACATTTCCCCTGCTGGAGTCCGATTGCATCATAGGGCTGTTAGTATTTTTTTCCTCTAGTCTTTCAACTTAAGGTAGCTTGAAATTTTTTGATGTGCATCTCATTTCATGTTTTACCACTACATATCAGGTCGTTGTAGCGGCAGAGACTGGTGGGGCTCTGGGTGGCATGGTTAGACAGCTTTCAATCGATCAGTTTGAAAACGAAGGTAGACGGGTCAGCTATGGCACCCCAGAGAATGCAACAGCAGCTCGTAAACTATTAGATAGGCAGATGTCCATCAACAGTGTTCCAAAAAAGGTAGTTGATTTTATGCCGTACACACATACTAGGAAACATAGAAGTGTATATGTGGCCTGGACCTGGTTGGGAAACATACTATGTCATGATAGTACTAGGATATTAACTTTACCTATTTTTTCGTGTTAGGTTATTGCACACTTGTTAAAGCCCCGTGGCTGGAAGCCCCCTGTTCGCCGGCAATTTTTCTTAGATTGTAATGAGATTGCAGAACTTTGTGACAGTGCAGAAAGGATTTTTGCAAGTGAACCCAGTGTTTTACAGATTAAGGCTCCTGTGAAAATATTTGGTGATTTGCATGGGCAATTCGGAGATCTTATGCGTCTTTTTGATGAGTATGGTTCACCTTCGACTGCTGGGGACATTGCGTAAGTGTTGTTCTTCGAATATGTTTCTGCTTGTCATGCATGCTAGTTGGAATAGTACGATGAGTGTGCATGCACCCAATGTTCGATGAGGGAAACCGCCTAAGCTCAGTAGTCTTATCAGCTTCTGCAATTTATTGCAATGATTATGCATATTAGTTGTAGAACTGTATCGGTGAACGCCCTTTTTCATCTTTTCTTGACTTGTGTGGTGCATTTTAAAAGTGTAAATGACAATTCTGATGGGCCATCTCCATTTTGTTGTTATTTTTGGATAGTGCAAGACTTATATATCTACTAGTATATATCCTTGTTATGTTGCATGGCAATGCAGAGTGAACATGAATAAGATTCATATTCTGCCATATTTTGTAGATTTCATCTGTCATTAATTTTCATCTTTAATCCAATTATATTAGAATTACTTGAACTTATGATTTTACTTGAGCATATTCATTTTTCATGCCATTTTTCTACAAGAAAAAATGCTATCAAGGTGCTAGTTTTCAATTTTGTGATTTTGTACACAGTATTTTCTCTCTCAAATCTTGTCCTATTCATATAACAGATCCATTGGCCTAATGAGGAGTTTGAGAACTTCCCCCTAAATGTCATTAAGTAGTGTCCATTGGCAAAAATGTAGCTAATATGTGATGCAAAATATGGAGTTCCCATCTAAAAGCATTGGCTGTTTATCTTTTGCATATAGTGCAGTACTGTAGAATGATTTCATGGACAAGTCTTGACTTGGATACTCATGATTCTAATTTTTGTATAAATATATCAGATATATCGATTATCTCTTTTTAGGAGATTACGTTGATCGTGGCCAGCACAGCCTTGAAACAATTTGCCTTCTGCTTGCTCTAAAGGTATATTTTAGAGGCGGTTCTTGTGTGTATAATTTTTATATGGAATACTTTCAGTTTATGTTGCAATTTTGATGCCAAAATTCTGTTTATCATGTTATTATGTAGGTTGAGCATCAACATAATGTGCATCTAATTCGTGGGAACCATGAAGCCGCTGATATCAATGCTCTCTTCGGCTTCAGGATTGAGTGCATTGAGCGCATGGTATGGTATTATATCTGAAAAGAATGCTGCTTTCCCTTGTCAATTTTTCTTGCCATCACTGACTTTTAACATGCTGAACAGGGTGAGAGGGATGGAATCTGGACATGGCACCGGATAAATCGATTATTCAATTGGCTTCCTCTTGCAGCTCTAATTGAGAAGAAAATTATTTGTATGCATGGTGGTATTGGTCGCTCGATAAATCATGTGGAACAGATTGAAAGTCTTCAGCGTCCAATAACAATGGAAGCAGGCTCAATAGTTCTTATGGATTTATTATGGTTGGTGCATACCCAACTATGATTTTCTTCTTTTGAGAACAGTCCAACATGCACCCTCATTTTTCATAAGTAATGAATACGTATATGCGAATTCTTTCACATTATCTGTGATCCTTTGTTAGGTCTGACCCAACTGAAAATGATAGCGTGGAAGGATTGCGGCCAAATGCTAGAGGGCCTGGGTTGGTTACTTTCGGGGTAAGTGTTGTTAAATTCTTTTCCTTTTATTATTAACTATCACCATCAAATAGTATTGCCATAAAATATTTAATTTTGAATGTTTTTTATTTAGCACAGAATTTCATATAAAATACCTTTGTTGTGTTCGTCAGTGGAGAATCTGATGTTGAATTCAGTTGATTTCTTTACATCCTTTCCATCTTTAAGTATGTTTTATGTTTAACAAGTAATAACCAAATACAATGACAAATCTGGCGCTAGACAGTCTTATAATGCAGATGTAATACATAGAGGTTTCCATTTGAAGCGTGTGAGTCTGTGTTTCATTTCAAGTTTAATAACGAAATGCAGTGACAAATCTGGCTGGTCATAATCTTGTGAAGCAAATATAGTCATCCTCTCTTAGGGAAGATAAGTTGTGATTGTGAGGACAATGGGGCACAAATTGAATCATCTAAACCTTATTTAACTAGTTATGGGGGAGTTTTTGTGAAGTGAATTATCCTTGGATGAAGGTAAAATCAGGTTGATCAATGGTTTGAGGTTAAGCTTAGATATTACAATATGGCAAGACGAATAATGCAAATGTAGCACCTGTGAGTTTTATGTGACGTAGGAAAGATGTATAAATGAAGCTATAAAGTGTAAATGTGATATGAATGAACATACCGGTAAATGGGAAGATAGTTTGTTCACTTTTTTCATTGCCTAGTAAAGATAATATGCAATTATAGGTCTGCAATTTCCCTACCCTATTTTTTCCCGCAAACATGATGTGTTTGAGGAGCTTTGAGGGTAAACAATGGTCAGTGCCATTTACATTGTGTGCTAATTTACAATGGATCCCACAGCCTGACCGCGTCATGGAGTTCTGCAATAACAATGATCTGCAATTAATTGTACGGGCGCATGAATGCGTGATGGATGGCTTTGAGCGATTTGCGCAAGGGCATTTGATTACACTTTTCTCCGCCACCAATTACTGTGGTATGTTGTGAATCTCGCTTCACCATGTTATGCGACTTATAAGCCATGATTAAGCTTTTAGATACTCTCTGCATTCTACAGGTACCGCAAATAATGCGGGGGCGATCTTAGTTTTGGGTAGAGACCTTGTGGTGGTTCCGAAACTCATTCATCCACTACCACCAGCAATTTCATCGCCAGAAACATCGCCGGAGCGCCATATTGAAGACACGTGGATGCAGGTGTTGCATCTTCTCTCATTTTGTTTTAGATATATTATCAAAGTTTTCGTTCTCTTATCGTATTATTTGCATTTGTTTATGCAATCAGGAGCTTAATGCCAACAGACCCCCGACGCCAACCAGAGGGCGTCCTCAAGTACCAAATGATCGAGGGGGCTCTCTTGCTTGGATATAGTATAGGCCCCTTCAAATTGTTTCCCCCCATATTTATTCGCGAGGCTCGTGCTGCCACCCGAAGATTCCGGTGTTGTGTATAGTGTGCACGATGCCGTGTAGAGGATTTATCAAACCTAGTCTCTGGAGAGGATAGATCGTTTGAGATGAAGGGCGCTTGGTTTGAGAACAAGGTGGCGGGTAGATTTTACTGTCTTGACTGTAAATGGAGCTGCTGCGGTCGTGGGTTGGTAGAGAGTGTCGTATAATTTTCTGATTAGTTATATATATCTCGTATTTTTTTCCATTTCATGCCCTGAGGTCGGAAGAGAGGACATTCGTGTATCATCGTGGTAGAGAGGAGGAGGTGTTGTGTAATTTCAATCTGTGTTCTGTACAATATGTGAGTGATGTGTTTTAGCTGACAAAACATGTGAAGTTTTTGGTGATGGTACAGTCAAGTCATATTGTGCTTTATGTTGCTGATTCTCTAAGTTAATGATTTGTTGCTTACACTGCTTGCATGTTATTAGGCTCAAAGTGTACCTCTTGCCTTTGTTAGTATTTCCGTTAGAAAGTAGAGTTGGCGCGTGGATGGTCAGTAAGCCTGAAGCTGGTTATAAAAGGTCGGTGGTTAAGACTCGGTCCTTAAAGGACGGTTTTGAAGGGTTGGCTCCTTAGAGCCGGTGACGATAGGTCGGTTGTGAAAAAGGGTCGGTGATGGAACATCTGCTGAAAGTCGGTCATGGAAGGCCAGTTGAAATACAACACGTTACTCAAAGGGTCGGTTGTGAAAAGAGTCAGTGATGGAGCATCTGCTGAAGGTCGGTTGCTAGGGATTAGATTTACATGCATTTAGAAAACGATGTAAATTTCAGCTCACAGTTCACTTCATTTGTACTTAAATTACACGCAATCAATTACATGGAAACCCATATTTACACAGCCATCATTTTCCACACTACAGTTTCTGGATAAATAAAAAGTTAATGGCACCAGTTTTCATTGTTAAATACATTATACAGTATTCTGTGCGAGTGTAAACCCATTGCCCAATTAGGAAGATCTAAAAACTCATTTGGAGTGATTTCTGGTCGACAATGTACATTGAACCAACATAAATTTCAGATCGATAGAGCGACATCGCGCCCAGATTCACTAAGGCCTTACCATGCCAGTTAACCTCGTTTTACGGGCCTCTGGACATAAGATTTGTTAGGATCCTCGGTCTTCAACTTGGGAGGCCGGAGTTCCCCCTTTTTGCCCTGTAAATATCACATTAACATTACAGATCAGGGAACTCTCGTTCACTTTAAATTATGCTCCGAAAAACAAATTTCTTAAACATCACTTATATTACCTTCTTTCCGGCTTTCATGAAATCTCTCCAGCTTGAGACCTGTCAAAAGAAATGAAATTTCAGCAAAATTTGGCATGATGGGTTCACATTTATACAAACTAATTCAAGGATGTAATGCCCAAATCATTACAACCATCATCAGAGTGCATGGGAAGACCGACAGATTCCAACCAAATCTCCCCAGAAAGACTGTTAATACCGGTTTTGCAGGCTTTAGAGTTCCCAAAAATTCAATAGTTTTATATCCACTTATAATGAACTCAAAATTCTTGACTACCAATTATACATATGCCATAGCTAGAGACAAAAATATGTATATCCCAAAGAGGACCATCTCCTATTATCATTTTTCAAATCTCGAGAATCCAATATAATAGTGTAGAAATTTTTTTAATCATCAGCTTCAAAGTTAGAGTTAAGTTGAACAAATAATCTATGGTTAATTATTTATGCCATAACTGCACGTCCTATTAACCAAATTCCTTAGGTTTTAGAACCCAATGAGCACACATCATATCTAGAATAGAATATAGCAAACAAGGAGAGTAGAGATAGAAATAAACCCTCTTTTCTCGTGTTCCTTCCCATTGCTCCTCATGCTCACGCTTTCTCTTCCACATCTCCTTCTGTTCTTCTTCGTCCTTCTTCAATCTACCTTCCTCTTCAGATATCTACAATACGACACGAAGTTCATGACAATTATGCTTTAACTGACAAGAACCGAATGAAGTCGGAAAATATTACTGAGCTTCCGGCATACCCGCATCTGCATTTTCCTCCTCCTCCATTCTTGGTCTGTTAGTAGCTGTCGAACTTTCATTTTTAGTTCTTGCTGGAACTCCTCTGACTTTTCATGCTCTTGCTCATACTTCCCCTGCATTGTACCAAAGAATATCATCATTGACTCATTTATGGAAGAATTTTATCACAAGATTCATTTATACCAAAGAAGCAGGTTAGTTGATCTTTAATCACCGTAAATCCCTTAAGCAAATGGATAAAAAGCCCAGAACTAACATATTATTTACATTATTAAGTTACGGCACAATGATGAAAGTACTTGAACTGAACACGGATAAGTCAAACCTCATACCTCATCAACCAAGGACTTCAATTTAGAAGCTGTATCTTTCTTCAACTGTTTCTTCCTCTTTGATCTAAGTTCATCTGCAGTTAATTAGTTTACAAATAGGAAGCTCATTACATCAAAATTTCTCAAATTCTAAGAGCCCAAAATTTGAAAATGATGCAAAATCAGAGCACGGATGTTAACAAAAATGAAGAAGAATGTTGCTGGCATGCAGTAGCATCACATTATTTTTTTAAAATAGAATATTTTATACATAGCATAAAGACAACAAGAGTAGTAATACATTTTTATAAATAAAATGTTGCCAATTGACTATTGGACCTGATGCGTTGCAGAGTTGATGATAAAGTCAATAACAGGAGCAAAGACATCATAAAAATATTTGATCAAGAAAATTGATGTTTTCTAAACTCTAACAGGAAAGAGAAATCTCAAAGAAATTGAAGCACTGACCTTTTGCAGAATTAATTTGACTAATAAGGTAATCCCTCTCTTGCTGATCAAGTAATAGTTGTTGAGCCTTTGCTAGCGCTGCTCACGAGTCAAAAACTACATCATTACATGATCAAATTCCTTTGAAAATGCAAGTTCTACTGAATTAAAACTAGACTAGTGATATTTCTTCTTCACTTATAAGATGGCATGGACAATATTAGGATATTAAAACCATAAATCAGGATCACATGTGCCCTTTACAAAGCAGGTCGTCAAGGATAACTCAGCGTGAAATGAGCGTACAAAGACATCCTAAAATAGTAAAATCCAGCATGAGGATGGTGGACCAAAGAAAATATTGATGAATCCTCATTTGCATTTTATTTTGTGCCTAAAACAAGTCACGCTCTGTTCTTATATATATTTATACATTGCTCAGTTAAACTGATTATCTTTTCATTGTTAGTCCTATCCAGAGTCCCAAGTTTTCAACACAATCAATGAGTGAATAATATATTCTGAAAAGAAAGTAGCCTCTTAGTACATGGCTATGTTTAATACTGATATGAGAAACTGATTATTTAAAGTTAAGAAGCCAAGCCTTGCCTGCTTAATTAAAAATGAACTCAGCCCATAATCTAAAAGAAGAAATTCAAGTTGAAGAAGATCATCTGATTGTCACAAAATGCAAGGGAAAGGAGTCGAGAACAATGTGTGTGTGTATCATAACAAACAAGTGGTTCAGATTTGACAGAACTTTGGAAAAATTTCTCTTATCGCTCTTAGTGGTTCAGTTTTAATGAGTTCTCACTCGGTCAAAGTTGATCGACTTTATTTTTATTATAAGCTTTAAATTGTTCTATTGTCGACAAGTAGTTCTTTTCCACTCCAAATGGAATAGTCTAATGTACACTTATTTTCTTAACTTGTTATGCATGTTTATATTTGTTTCTTATGTTTTTTTCGAACTACAATCTGTGCTTTCGTGTTAACGGTGTTATTTTTGTCATTATTGTATGCATTATATATGATTTTTTTCAAAAAAAATAAATCTACATTTGGTTAGCTTGGAACATGTGTCTCACTCTTAGACAATACATGGGCCCACCAACTAAGCTAAGTAAGTTAAGTATTATACAAGCTATTTGAAATTATATGATACATTGTATATTATGTTTAACTTGCTTGGCTTAGTTGGTAGATCCGTGCAATGTGTAGAGACACAGTTTCAGCAAACGCATATAACTTTTTTGAAAATTGACTTTCTACAAAAAAGGAAAAAAAAATATAGTTGTCATGTGGTGGTGACACTTGTCATTATTGTGGATCCAAAACCTACTTTTATAAATATTTTAAATAGTAACATATTTTAAAAATAAGTTAATAAATTACATTTTTTTTGAAAAATATCCCATTCTTTTTTTTGCTCAGAAAAAGGATGTATTATTGAAACTGGAAACCAGCAAAGGCTAATACAACCGAAAATTGGAGATGAGGTGCACATAGGCAGAGATAATGAAATAGCACAAAATAGTATAGCTACAAAATTGAAACAACTCCTTAGCCAGTGATTCGATCTTCATGAATATGATTTGAGTTGGAGGCACTATTCTGACGAAGACTAGAACGATGCGAGACACCCAAAAAGTGAGTTGAGCTGAATTTTGAAGCCAAGAGTATGAAATCTTGTTGACATAAGCTGAAAATGAGCCACTGGCTGAGCTCTAATCCCCAATCCTCACACATACAGGCTGAGAATTAAGGAGAGAGCACATCAATTCTTGAGTTTCACTTTGGACTTGGCCCTTATCTTGGCCTCAATTTTCTCAAACCTATTGATCATCTTGGCATCATTAACTTGGCTGGTAAAGCCCATGAACTTGCAGACGCCCAAGACCGAATAGCACTTTCCCTAGGGTTTAGAAGGTGCATTGATTTTTTGGGTTCTGAGAAAAGGGAGGTGAAAGGATTTGGGTTTTGGGAGCTGTGTGATCTGAGCACGAGATGTCCCCCGAGTCGGAATAGGGAAACGGAGAGGGATTAATTATTAATGGTCTCAAGGTTTTTTTGGATGTTTCAAGGGATATGGGAATTTGGGATCGAGCATTTACTCCATCTTGGGTTGTGGGAGCAATGAAGTCCGACGAGTCATATTCCCATTACACATAACGGGTTTTGTTGATTTCTCCCCTAGTTTTAGAAAAATCTTATTTGTCGTTCAACCAAGTTTTGAAACCTTGGTGTGTATCTTTAAGGTATTCAGGGTTTTGTTTATCATTTTAAAAACTAAAAAAACACAGAGACATCCTTTAAAAAAGCAAAAAAAAAATATCTTATACTGAACAAAATATGGCTCATGTTGGTCTTTTAACACAACCAAATTTGTCCTAATATATGAGGCGTGAGATTCATAGTCCTCAGGTACTAAGGCGATGAAGCGTAAGTGAGCCATATTTTGTTTAGCATTAGAATTTTTGGCACAAGGACCAAGTTTAAACAACGACAGCATTATATAACAAGTTAAGAAAATGTCTACATTGAATACTTCACATGGAGAAGACGAGAACTACTTGTCGACAATAGAACAATTTTAGAGCATATATATAAAAATAAATGATAAAAAATGCAAGCTAACCAACTTTTACCAAGTTCCATTCGGTATAACTGAGAACGATAAGTGAAAATCAGTCCAAAATTCTATCAAATCTATACCACCAAGTTGACCAATTCATTGTTCGATATGAATTGTATGAGATATATCATATTTATTGTTCTTATTATTGGGGCTTAAGCCTCAGTGCCTCTCGAGGCTTACGCCTCATTGTGCTAAGGGAAATTTCCTCGTATTCCGCTTTCGCCTTTTAAAACCTTGTATATACCACCCCCACTCAACCTCCCTTACTCTCAAGAATCCTTGTTGTAGCCTCACCCACCCATTACCCTCTAACATCATGACATAACCACTATATCACAACTTCTTCCCTTTATCAAGGTGTCCCCCATTCATTTATGTACTTAACCCAACAATAGTGGGGGAACAGTGATAAAGTTGCTGCAGAATGACATACTTTCTCTAAAATTAAAAAAAAATCTACTGTGAACATGTTACAAATTTATACAACATAAATAAATACCTCCAAATGCCTCCTTTGCTTGTGGGTGCTTGCATTTATCAGGGTGAACTAGCAAAGATAACTTCAAGTATTTAACAGAAAATATGTCAATAAATGACAAAATGATACAAAAATAATCAACATTTTCAATCCAATTGTAAAGAAGAGTTACCTTGCGATATTGCCTTTTCACCTCATCTGGAGATGAATCAAAAGATAGGTTTAAATGTTCAAAAGGATTCAACTTGAAGCATGAAAGGATCCTGTGGTGTTTAGGAAATTCCAAATGAGCAAAAGATTATAAGCAGGGTGCAAAAGTATACTTTGACGATAACTTAATAAGTAATTATGAATGCAAGTTTGTTAAAGGAAACAAAACAGGTGAAGTTAGACAATAGATCAAAAAAGAAAGTATCAGCGATCGCAAATATCCAGTGAATTCAGAAACTTTTCTAAACTGGACAATGGTCTAAAAGGTCGGTGAGGCATGATGCACACACTGGAATTTCAAATTTGTGGGGGTGAGATGCTCTGATTGAGACTCACGTGATTCCGCTGAAGTGTTCACGCACCTCAGTCAATTTTTTCTATTCTTTTTAATCTGAAACAGTTTGTTTCACTTTAAAAATCTTCATTTAAGCCTATTAAGTTGGGACTATTATGATGAAGGCACCTCATCATAATTTATGTTGGACAATTTCATAAAATATGGTTGTCAATATAAAAACCAAAGAACCAGCAGTGAAGAACAAGATAACAAGCAACAAATAATTTTCCTCCCTTCCTCCTCTATAAACAAATAAAATTATTAACATATTTGTGTTTGAACTTATAATTCTCGTAAAATGGTCCTCACACCTTTTAAAACACTGGCAATAGATCATAAGCAGAGAGCAATACAGCTCATATTGGCAAAAACATCATCAAAAAGCTGAAGTGAGTTTTTTTCAGGGACATATCAAAATTAAAAGCCATAGAGCATACAATAGGCAACATACTTATCACAGACCTTTCAAGCAAAAAACTTAATATCTAATTGTCTGTACATTTACATGAACTCAAGCTGTAGGTTTTTGGATTCCAGTACTGAATTGCATCAATGTGCATTATTCACGTCTTATGCTCCAGGATGCTTAATTTGTACCCTAACTAAGGATTAACAAGATGGCTTCTCTGAAGCCTCATCTCCTCTTGAGACGGGCTTTAGGTGGTTATGCATGGTGTGTTTGACATGTAGTAGCATTCCATTATCAATTGTTTTTACTAAAGCGTACCTAGAGTCTAGAGAAAAATTTAAGATGACTCATTTCAGCTTTCTCATTAGTTTTTTGCTGATCACAACAAAAATACCAATATCTCTCCACCACCTCTCTCTCAGATTTTCCCATATCCACTCATCAGCATCTACACAAAACCCTAATCAAGGGAGCAGAAGGAATTGTTCTCGTCCCCTATCCAACAGCTTTATATTTCTCAATTGAATCACACATGCATGTAAATTTATCCATAAAACGAAATTTCTCAACCAAATCAAGCCTCAACTCAATTCAATTCAGCAAAAATAAACACAGATACGCACAATCCAGAGCAAATACCCAAACTACACGAATCAAAATCAGGTGGCGAGACAAAATCGAAATCGCGATGATGTTTATAGACAGGAAATACAGAGATACGGATCGAGGTTAGGTTTTCTCGGGAAAATGATGGAAAAACACCTGATGACTTCGTTGTCTCTCTCAACTTCGCTGACCTCGGCGAAGAAGCTCTTGAGAAGCAACTCGTCTTCAGCTGAAGAAGACGCTGTCTCTCCCATGGCCTCTCTCTCTCTCTCTCTGATCGTTTCTGTGTTCACAGTTTTGGAGCTCCCCTTTCGTAGGGCAGAGAGACTCGGACGAGCGAGACTGAGTTAACTAGCTCGTTAACTCGGATATTGCATCAATATTTGGGCTTTCATTTGGGCCTTTCCTGATGACATAACATTAGCCCATTTCATATATTCAGTGGGCTTTATCGAAACCGTGCCTCAGAAGCCCATGATTCCAACTCCGCCTTCAAATTTAACTAGAATATTGGGATAAGAAAATGTGTGATTATTACTGTAATGTGATTTTTCTTAAATGATGTTGACACAATATCAATGGGACGGTTTCATAGTGTTTATTTTAGGCTCGGAACTAGATTCAAATCAAGAATCGTGGATAATGGTTTCATTTTGATTTTAATTGTAGAAACTATTGAATATTTGCTTCTCATAAACTTGAGTTGTGGTTGATTGAATAACAACTGAACCAATTCGGTTGTATATTTTAAAAATTTTCAAACATTTAATTTTGATCAGGTTGTAGAATTTTCGATTCGTAATGTCATCTTATAACTATATTTTGTAATTTAGTATTGGAAGGTGTGAAATAAGATTGCTTGAGTGAAAAAAAACTTTTTAAGCCTAATTTAGCTCTTGTTTTGGGATAGATAAAAATTCAAGTCCAAGTCAGTTTGATTAGATTATAATTGAATAACCACCCGTGACTATAATAGTTAAAACCGATCTATCAATCGCCTATAATTCTCTCGAATTAAAAATCATATGGACATGTTCGATTTGATTATGAACTACTTTGATTCATTTATTGAACCATGAACATTACTATTCATTTGTCTCTATTGGATTTAATACTTGCTTGAAAATCATAAAAATAGTTATCATTGCTTTTTTTGAAAATTATTTTTCCTTAAAGTAACTGAAAATCCTTTCCATCCCTCTTAACAAGATTGAGTTTCATGACTTTTTTTTTATTGAAAATATGAGCTTAAAACTGTTGAAGTGTCTTTTTCACAAACCAACTGTCATTGTTGATATTTTGGTGTAATAATAAAATATTTCAAATATGACATGAAAAAAAATCTAAAATTCACAGGCCAATTGTTATTGGATTTTCAAAGATTGAAGCAAAAATTCAAGACCTTGAATCAAGTCAATTGACTATATGTCACTTTGTATGGTGAAGTTTTTATTTAATTAAAATATTATTATAAAGTAAAAGATCGGTTGATCCTTAATTTAAGCCTCCCAACTCCAATGAAAAGGACAAAACAAATCAAAAAAAGGATCGTGTTGTTCCCAAAATAAACATCTTTTGGGGCCAGAGTCCAGACAGCACCAACAAACAAACTCAATTGGCTGTAATGAAAAGAAAAAAAAGTAGCACAATTCACGGTGGACAGACAGAGACAGCCCATAAAATCAAAGACGATGTCCGAAGATTTTGATCTTTTTCCTTCCCATAACCTCAACTTGGTTCATTTCATGGAAATCAAATTGAACCGGTTCAAAATCAAACAAATTCATTTCACACGGTTCTTAAATTTGGAGAACCATATATATAAACTATTTGACGAATCGGTTATAATTGTTCATGACTTTAGGTGATTTTTTTATTCTAATTGAATGGTACTGATTGACTGTAATCTTCATTTCTGACTTTGACTTATAACCTGAATTAGGCTTACATAAATTATATTCAAATTAACTAGGAAATTATATTACTATGCAACACTAAATTATAAATTACAGATATAAGTGTGTATTCATAATCAAAAGTTATACAAGTTAATTGAAACTTTAAGTTTACAAGCATCAAAAGAACAACAAAAATTGAATGTTATCACTCAAAATAACTTTCACTTTGTTTATTTTCGGTTTAATCGCGTTTCTAATTTCTAAGAATTAGATATGTAATTAAATAGTTTTATAAAAATCATATTCAAACCCAAATTACTATCCACAAATTTTTATATTTCAACTGCGATTTAACTCGATTCTCAATTTCGAATCAGTTCAGGTCCAAAATAAACCTCCTAATCACACATTTTTATATTTCAATTGCGATTTGACTCGATTCTCGATTTTGAATCAATTCAGGTCCAAAATAAACACTCTAACCATAAAAAACATTATGAAGAAATAATTCCCATATATTCTTTCTTTGGAAGAAAACAAAAGTAACAATCTCTCCTCTTTTTTATTTCACCAACACTAACACTCACAGAGTGGAAGTGGAAGAACAAGGAGAGAAAAAAAAGACACAACCATAGTAATTATAACCATAACTATAAACTCTACTATAATTCTCCTGAAAAATAAACTCAGAAACCGAACCGATCATTGTTAAGTCGCTATGCAATACGGATCCCAGAAAAGCGACCTACGATTCTCCTTGCACCCATTAAAATTGCTCGGAATTATGTAATCCGAATTTTTCCCTTTAATCACCACCAATTTTTCCCGATTATAGTATTTATTCGTGATTATCGATGAATTGTTCTCGGAGATTATGTGCTTGTTCTCACTGCCCTTTTCCATGGCCTGCGCCATGGTCGGTTTTTCCCTCCAACAATAGTCATAGCCATTTACCGACACGGTCTCGATGACGTCATCATCACATTCGATGACGTCATTGAACTTGTGGGCCCACGATGGGTTCGTCACCCGAGCCAGCCTGTGTAGCTTGACCATTTTTGGGCATGGGTCAAATGTTAAGTCAATTTTGTTGACTATTTGACATTTTTCCTCATTCTCGTCCTCGTTCTCATCCTCAATATTGTGTTCATAATCTTGGACATCTTTTGTCTCGAGGACGTAGTTCTCGTCCTCGTTGTGTTCATATTCTAGGGCACCTTTTGTCACGAGGACACCGTTCTGGTCCTCGACCTCCGTTTCCTTCAGGAAACTGAGGACCAGGCGGCCGTTCTCGCGCTCGGCCCTGAAGTTGTTTTGGGCCGACGACACCGAGACCGCCTCGAGGACGAGCCGCCCGTTCTCCCGGCGGGGCATCACCCGGAGCGACGACGGCCCGTCGCGTCGCGAGGTCAGCGACGGGAGTGGCGGGGGGGACGAGGGGGGCGGCGACCTCCTAGCGACAAGGGGAAAACGGGAAATTCCCTCCTCTCCAGGGGCAAAACGGGAATTTCCCGCCAGCGCGTCCTCGGGATCGTGATCGTGTTTCGCTTCGACTAGGTCGCCGGAGAAGCCGTCGGAGCCGGTCTCGGACCCGAGGTTCTCGGTGCAGACCTCGAGGCTCTTCTCGCTCAGCCCGCTCCCGGACCTCTTCACCAGGGGGTGAATGTACGGGGCAGGGCACGCCACGTCCCGTGCGCCGTCGTTTTGGGACATGATCGAGCTCCAGATGTCGAACTGACCCGCGTTGACTTCTCTCTCCGAACAGTCGTCGGCTTCTAGAAGGTTCGAGAGCTCCTCCGAGGAAGCGACCCTTTTCATCGTATGGGACGACAGCCACTTCGCGGACGACATGTCGGCCGACAGGGCTCGACGCAACGAGGTCGCCGCCGTCCTGCTGTCGGAACCCAGAATCGACACGATCCCCTGTTTCTGAGGCTCATCGACCTTGCTCTTGCTCATCAGAGAAACTGACATGTTGATTATTCTGCATAAAAATTGAGCAATACCATGTTCAGCAAAAAATAAAATAAGAAAACCCATATCGAAAATTCATATTAAAATAATGGAAATAATTGTAGGTATTTTGAACTCTAGAACAATGAACAGCATGTAAATTGAAACAATAATTCTAGAAAAATTAGTAAAAGCAATCAGTGTTCTAAAAAAAGTAAGCACTAGTTCATACGAAAATCGACCAATAGATCATACGAAAACTAATAAAAATTCAATTAAAAAAGAAAAAAAATAATGGAAAATTAATATTGAGATAATCGAATCAGTTAGAAATTGACATCAAGTAAATTGAAAATTGCAATACCAAATCCAAAAAAATAGTGAAATAAATCAATGTTTTAAAAAAAATGTCAAGTGTCAGTCGGGTAAATAAAGTTTATGTAGTCTCTAGATTTCCTGAGACACTTCAAAATTGAACATAAAATGAAGTGAAAAATTGATGTTAAAAGCAACTAATTGATTGATTAATTACCTTAAACGGAGGATCCACTAGTGGTCTGGGTAGAGACCAGTGGGAGAGAGAGGTTGGTGGAGAGTGACAAAATGTTAGTGATGGAGTTTGTGAGGAAGTTCTGGTTTTGTGGGTGTGGAGGCGAAGATGGCAATGGTATTTGTAGGAGGCTAAAAGGGTTAAGGAATTGTTTCTAGTGGGACCCACAAGGACCTCTCATTGGTTTATAGATTTTAGTTTCTCTCATCAGAAAAAAAAAAAGAAAAAAAGTGGGTTCATTTCTGTCTTCCACATATTGTAATTCAATTATGAATATAAAATGATTTTTTAAGAGATGAATATAAAATGATTTGATAAAACGTTTTGGGGATTTTGGGGAGATTAAGTTTTAGGGTTTAACATAAGATATTAAAATAGTCTGGCTTGTGGCTGCAATCCACTAAACTAGATTTTTTAGAAGACATTTTTATTCTAATTAAACAAAAATTATAGTTGTTTCATTTTGCATAACAATGGAATGGATTTGATAATTTAAATTGTAAGTTAACAATTTAATAATTATGCCATATTTGACAGGTTCAATTTGTTTGGTCCATGCTTGAGTTTAAAGTCTCGCATCGGAATATTATGAAGTATAATGAGTGTGTTTATGCACATTGGATCATATATTCAATAGACTAATCTTTGAAGTAAGACCCAAATTTCTCCAACAGATGTATCAAAGTTTGGTTCGGTTGACTCTTCTACTAAAGTAGGTCAGGTACTTCTATGACTAGTATGACAAGAACCATGATCGACTCCTTTCATAGTGATGTCATATAGGATGAAAAAGATTATTGTTAGACCAAGTAAAGTTTGGCCCGATGTGAAATGACTCAATGTGAATGAATGATTATTAGATTCACATTTGAGTTCAAAGTCTCACATGAAGATTACAAAGTATAAGAAGTGTTTGTATACACAATGAATCTTATACATGATAGACTAGTATTTTGGGTCAAAACTAATCACCAATGGGTATGTGAGCTTCCTTGAGTGTTTCTCCTAAGTAAGATACGGATTCCCTCAACACAATTATCATTCTTAAGAATTTTTTTGGAGGTTTGAGACTTGTTAAAAGAATTTGAGTTTAGAGCTAAAACAAACGAAGGTTTTCTATCAAACGAATATATAGCTAATTACATACGAAGAATAAAAGTCGAACTTGAAAACCACCAACATGAATGCTCGAGTTATGAACTCCTTAATTGACAAGAGTGGTAGTTGCTCCGTTGCTCTCAATTCAAATATATGAGTAACTCCAAAATTTATAATATATTTTAAGAGAACAGAAAGGGATTTTACTGAAAAATTGTCGTAGCATAGTTACATTTACGTTTCAGTCAAAGATGTTTCCAAGAGGACACCCAACAGTTGATGATCACATTTTTTGTGGTGGATCTATAGTTGATTACGTTCAAAGTAGAATTTTATACCTTTTATTTCAGTTTTGTCGTAAGATCGATTTCGCTAGAAAGATGGGGAAGGTTTTATGGGTTGATAGGATTTGATGTAATTAAAAAACACGTTTGAGATTCTCTCAATATGGCTCTTGACTTTATAAAAACAAAAATAATCCATCATTGGTCCGGCTTCAATAACAAACACTAACATATCATGGAGTTGAATTAATATGAATTATTTATTTGAACCGTTATAAAATTTAACCGGTCAATTTATTAATATTATTCACAATATTATAAATAAATCACCGCCATATCTTGATTTTTTTATATAAAAATTTAAATATACAAATAAAATAAATCCATGAAAATATGAAATATTTCAATTATTTCACTTTACATATTTTGATATAACTGAAATATGTGTGTGAGTGCAAGTTTTGTTTAGCTGACAAAAAAGTGACGGAGAACAAAAACACAAAACAAAACAAAGCTTTCAACATTTGGTAAACTTTGGTCATTACATTTTTGATATGTTTCTCGTGTTAAATTATGTATTCGTGACGGCAACAGTAACTAGAAGAACGAATCAAAACTCCTGAAAAAACATCTAAAACAGGTGGTTCTAGATTTTAAGGTTTCAAGCACTGTGTTTTGTACTCATCATATTTGTCAAGAAAAACCAAATTTTGGCCTAACACAAACAAAGGTGGTGTCATGTGCATTTCTGTGGATATCACATATCTTCCTTGATGATAGGAGCAATCCAAAGGCCAAACTTGGGGCCAATTGTTTATTTCCATTTGTTACTCATCATTTGACCCCCCAAATCATGTCACTTAATGTAATTCACAATTTCTTAAAATATCTAGGGTCAATGATAGATAGCCGATCGACCATATTCATAATTTAAAAGATAGTCGATAATATATGGATAATGATTCGGTTTTGATAATTTTAAGTTAAATAATTGATAGCGGTTCGGGTACGATTGTATTAGAGTCTCACATCTGAAAGATGTGAATCTATCCACATCTGGGCCTCCATTTATCAACTTGAGTTTTTACGTGGGTTGAGCTTCTGATATGGTATCAGAGCTTAGTTCTATCTTGGAGATGCTCTCCATACACCATCGGGCCTAAAAGCCTATGGATCATGTGTCTGCCTATATCTGCCCCCACTCGTCTGTTTCCACGTGCGCATTTCGAACCGGCTTGCACGTGAGTGGAGGTATTAGAGTCTCATATCTGAAAAATGTGAATCTATTCACCCGCTTATATAACAATGTGGGTCAAAATATATAAAGTATAGTTTTTGTTTTTGAATGTATAACCATTGTATATAGATTAGTATTGCATCGTGTGTAAATTCGAATGTTTATTTGAATTGATTGTTTCTTTTATTTCATTGTAATCAATTTGGACTGAAAAATCAAACTGGAACATAGTGAAAGAATTAC
This sequence comes from Geranium brycei, assembly GCA_036897365.1. Taxonomy (NCBI): domain Eukaryota; kingdom Viridiplantae; phylum Streptophyta; class Magnoliopsida; order Geraniales; family Geraniaceae; genus Geranium; species Geranium brycei. The sequence goes on from JAYMTP010000637.1 coordinate 24,685, forward strand.
TTCATTTAGGGTTGCTCACGATTCGATTTTGAACCGAATCAATCAATTCAGCTTTAGAAACAAAAACCAAAACAAACTGATAGAATTCGATTCAGTTTTGAACATATCGATATTTAGTTCGGTTTGGTTTAATATGAATCAAATTTCATGAAATTCTCACGTTTTGAACTCTTTTGACTTATCGATTTTCGGTAGAATTTATTCTGAATTGATTTTTATGAAATTCTCACAATTCAGGTTGATTTTGACTTATTATTTGTTGGCTCAATATTTTTATGTCCAATTAATAATGATCGATGACGCGACTACATCAACACTACGGTTCTGATACTTTCTTATCACACTTTAGGCTTATTTTGCATTTGAGAATAATGTTTTATTGATCTTAATGCCACACATGTCTCCACACATATTTTTGGTGCAAGTGTGCATGTTCAAGCGAAAACAAGTGAAAAGGGCTAAAGGAGCAAAAGTACAGATCCGAGGAGTATGTCACAACCTGGCATGTCACGACCGTGACATCCTCAGTCAGACAGCCCATGACACCGGACACTACGTCAACAAAGAGCAAATTTGCATACCATGTCAGGGCTTGGTATGTCACTATTATGACATCCATGGTTGTGATGGTCGCAACTGTATAGTTCTTAATCGGCGATTTGGTCACTTTTAGGACATCAAACTTTTAGATAAAATATACATAGAGGTGCAAAAATGTGAGTAAGAGACGACCATCGAGTTTTGAGAGGAGATTTGGCATCCGTTTGAGACGATCCTTGAGCATTAGGATCGAGAGTTCTTCGAAGACCAAGTTCCAAGCAAAGGAGAATCAATTGATTGACGAGGTTCAATCCGCTCGGTTTTATGAATTCATCTTTCTACCTTCTCTCTTATATTCGTGATTTGTATTTTATTACTCAAGGATTGTAGCTCCATGACAATGGGCATACATGTAATCATGGGTGCTAGGGTTTAAGCTTGTGAAATTGAGTCACATGTCCAAATCGATCGATTTTTAGTTTAGTTCGATTTTTTTATCGGTTCTCATTTTATAGACCAAAACTGAATTGATGAAGTTTCAGTTCGATTAGGTTTGGTTCAATTTTAAACCGAACCAATACGAATCTTTTCAATTCGGTTATTTTGGGCACCCCTAACTTAATTTGTCCGAAATTGAAAATAAGTTTCACATGTCTAAAGTAGCCCACAAACCGGGTCCAAAATCACGGCCTATATTACACATCGGTTCGATTCAGTTTTTACTGAAGAACCAACCGAATATTTGGGCGGTTCTAATCGATCTGAATTTTATCTTTAGTCTCGGACCTGGTTCGTCAAAATTGAGAAATTCTACCTTGGTTCGATCCGACTCTTGCCCAATCCGTTCGAATAATTGGTCCATGGACAATCTTACTAGAATTGTGGATTTAAAGAAGTATTAATCACTTAATAAACATGCTAATAATTTCTATGTTAACTAAATCAAGTTCAACGACGAAAATGACTTTAAAGGGAAGGAAATAATCACTTTAACACCCCAACATGATTGGCCGGCCAAAAACTATTCCTACACTACCAAGAAAATCATCATATATAGTTTACTATATTTGAAAAACATTAATTAATATAGTACAATTAGATTCCAAAGAAAAGAAAAACTTTACTAGTTGCAACAAAGGAAGAGAATAATGTGTGTGGAAACAATTGAGGTCGTCACCTCTAGATTATTTTATTATTATTTTTAATAAAGAGTAAAATATGTTATTTATGTCTCTGAGTTACCGCAACGGTTTGAGCATCACATTATTAGTGAAGAGGTCTAGATTTCGAATTTCGTTTTGAATAGGATATTAAAGAGTTTCTAAGTTGGAAAAAAATAGACCATGAAGAAATAGCCATTTGTTTCGGATTAGACAGTAGTTCACGTGAAAATTCAATCATTTAGTAGAATCTCGTAATGTGATATGTGAGGACTTTAACACGCTTCCTCAATCACATCCGAATATATTTTTATGATATCTTCTTCCACATTAAAGATTATTTATGCTATTGATGTTTTCATGGGTTGTTGAGTGCTTGTCCCGTAGAAACATGTTAATTCGTGATATATTTTAGTCATAAATGTCACAAAAATTTGCAGATGGTGTAGCTCAAGCTTTAGACCTTCAAATGGAGCGAAGTTATAGTCCAAATTGAAGAGAACTCGAATATCTAAAATTTGTGTGATGAAGTTTGGGCAAATTTCAACGTTTGGAGCATGTGACGACCTCAATATCACAGTCTTTACATCGAACCACCCTGAGGCTATGACATTGGCCCAAAATCTGCCGAATTGGCATATTGCAAGACCATGTCACGAGCTAGATGTCACGGTGGTAACATCTAAGTCGTGACATATCGCAACCAGATTTCTATGGAAGTCAATGTTTAACCTAATTTTCAAAACTCTTCATTCCAGAGCACTCAAGTGACGACTAAGGACTCTTAAGGTGGCGTTGGAGATTTCGAGAGAAGGTCAAATGCCGTTGGAGACGGATACGGGCGCAAGGATCAATTAAACATCAAGGAAAAGCACGTTTGGAGTGAAAATCTACTGATTCATGAGCTTCAACCTTAACGGGTTTTGATTTTCTTTTTCTCTTCTTATTTGTGTACTGAACTTGATAATTATATATTATAACACCATGATTATGGACTAATTCCCCATAATCATGTGTGCTAGGTCAAACACTTTGGGATTTATAAATTAGTGAATTATGAGTTAATTGTTATGCATATTGATACTTGAATAACTGGTTATATTTTGATTGTGTGAAATTGGCAATGTCGTGTGATCGTGAGAGTCCTGATTTAGAGCCCGAGAGAGTCAGTGGGCGACCGAAACATTGCAATTCAGGGGGTTCCATTCTTCGGAATCTCCATCCCGTAATTGTCGTGCTTCTTGTAGACTATGCGCTCTATGTCTGAGAGTGATAGTAGACATTCCAAGTCTAGGCAGACTTCAATACCGAGAGGTGGAGTTGGTATTTTTGCGGACATGTGATAATTTCTAATTGCATTATTAATTATATTGTTATCTCTAATTTGTAGAACCATTGTAGTCTAGCACCCGTGATTGTATCAATTCACTTATTTTTGTATCACTATTTGTTTGCGTTATTTGTATATTCATTTAATAATTGCTCACTCATCAACACATCAACTATCGACACGTTTTAATGTACTCGATAACACAAATTATATTGGATTAACTTTATTTAGTTATTGTGGATTTGACCCGCGTCTAAATAAATAAACAAGTGTACACGTACGAAGGAGTGTCGTAGAAATAAAGTGGACACAATTACACAAACCAATACGTAACGGTCCACAAAACAGTGAGTGATTCATACATATAAACAAGAACGAAAAGGTAGTGACAGAGAAGTCACATAAATAAATATATGAGGCTATAAAATTTGAAACAAACGTGGCGATCAAAACGAACAAAGAAACCCACACGATTGCGATCAACCTTATCTATATCTATTTAATTTAAATCAATAACTTTCCTGCAAAATTTATAAACCAATAAATTAAATTAATAGCCGCCTCTCCATGCATGTGTTGCAAAATATACACAGCCTGTCAATTGGATTTTTCTTCCCATCATCTTAAAGACTCAAAATTATTTAGTCTTTTCTATATTATTATATATATCAATTGGGGTATAGGAATATGTTGATCATGGTCGGTTAAACGCAATCATCTCAATACCCAAAAACGAATTTGCATTTGGTGGTAGTTGCATAATGGAAACCATAAATGCATCCATATTTACGATAAATAATTGCTCAATTTTTCGGTCAGTTTGCGATTTTTACCGCACCAACCGTGAGCAATGGGCTTTTTATGTAGACCATATTTGGGACTACTTTTAGGCCCAAATAGATCGAGCTCAAAAGAATATATTACTGGTTTTGAGTAATCTAAGATGGTTAAGAGCTCTCAAATTTGATCGCAACCTAAAGATGAAAAATAGGCTTAACACAAATGATTGTTCACGATAAAAACGTAAAAGTTTCACATTAAAAAAATGAAAATGAGGAAAGAAAAGGGATGAGAGGAGGAAAATGTGGGATTGAAGTCATGAGCCCCGTAGGTAAGATGAAGTTACATGCGGTTCGTTTTGCGATTAACTGGTATTTCTAATATTACAAAACCTCAACCAGGCCGAATTATATCGGTTTTCTTCAAATTGAAACCCCAACCGCATCAATTATCCACGATTAATCAGCCACAGTGCACAATTTAATCGATTTTGCGGTCAGTGCAATTTCTCAATTAATTATGAGCACCCCTATATAGTAATATAATTTTTAAAGCTATATATTTCAATTTAAGCATATAAATAATATATAGAGAGTAAATGGAGAGGTTATTCATGTGGAAATAAATTGTGTAAGTAAAATTATAAAATAAATAGTTAAAATAAATTGGCGGGAGATACATGATTGAAGATACATAATTGATGGGGAGTTCTTTTCATCCACTCGAAGATAGTTCATGACCTCTTCACATAATAAAATTTTGAAGTAGTGTAGAGTGCGGTGAGAAGGTCATGGAGCAGATTATCGACACTGAACTTTTGATTCATCTATCTCTCTCGTAAATGAAAAAATTTGTAAGTTTTTGCCGGTTGTTATGTAGACTATTTTTAAATTTACATATGTAAAGAAAGAAGAGTGACCCACTATTTATTGAATTCATATAATTATTAAAACTGTGTTAACAATTATTGAAAAAATAAATTGTCCCTCAATCTATGTGATGATGGGTCAACCCCACATTGATTGGGCAATAGTGACTTAATCTTGATCGAACCGACAAATACAAAATAAAGCTATGACTAAATTAAGAAGTGACCATTAAAAGTAGGTTTTGTTCTGAGTCCGTACAGATCAATTTATTGGGGAATTGACTTGGAAGGCTATTGTTTACCAATTTTGCGGCTACGCAGAGTATCTCATTCCCTCTTTCAAAAGCTAAGCTATTCTATATTTAATTAATTTAACTAATCATCATTTAAATAATAAATTTGGTCTTGAGAATTATTAATTAATTAATTACGACTGAAACCTTTGTAATTAATTAAGCGTATAAGTGGAAGGGACCAACCAGGTGACACGTTCGTGGGAACTAGCAAAGTCCACTCTTAATTATAATTAAATAAACATTTAATTAAGATTCTCTATAAACAACTACTAGGTAATTCTTGGATTAAAGATGGATTCTCTATAAACAATCAGGTTTTTGTTACTAATTTTTACAAATGCAAATCTAATGTTTTTCATATAAATCATGCTCAAATTTGTCAAATTCAATGTATAAATCGAGTGTAACTTCAAAATTGAAAACTAATCAGTTTTAATTGGGTAAGATAAAAATCGAACCAGTCAAAATCATACATGGAACCGAATCGTTTCTCACATAGTGATTCTAAGTTTAGTTCTCACATATTGAGAACCAAGAAGTTTTGGTTCGGGTTGTTTTGGTCGCTTTGGCTCTAAATCGAAACCATTTCCACCCCTAAATAAAAAAATAAATGTACTTTAAGGGGATTACTAGTAAAAATTATTCTCGTAGTAGAAATAATGAACTTACACCACTCATTGTATTGAAAAACAAAGGCGTACATCTCATTTGAAATCGTAAGTAATTTATGTAAACACTATCAGATTTTTCATTTAGTAACGGCGCAGTGTGCCGTTACAGAGTGGTTTGTGCGCCGTTATACGGTGCGCCGTTATAAAAGCTTTGTTACAATTTGTAACGGCGCACATTCGGTGTGTGCCGTCTCAAATATAACGGCATACACATAACGTGCTCTGTTACTAACGCTAACGGCACCGTCTATTTTTAAACGGTAACGACAATATTAGTGACGGCGCACATGTCAACGTGCGCCGTTACAAAATATATATTATTAAAAATATATAAATGAAAAAAAAACTAAAAATTAATATTTAATATTTAGTTTTTAGTTTTTTTTCATTTTTATTGTTTTGTAATTAAATAATAAAAAATTAAAATTAAAATTGTTCGAATAAATATACACCGGGAAGTAAACTATGACGGACCCCTAAACATATTCGGGTATACATCAAAATTGACCAAATTACCCTTGAGAGGTCATAATAAATGACCAAATTACCCTAACGTTATCATGCAATTAATAATAGAATCGAGGGAATTTACCCTAATGTTATCATCATACGAAAATACCCCTAAGGGGTATTTTCTATTAATTCCAAAAATATTTTTCATAAATTCAACAAATATTAAACTAAATATTTTCAACAAATAATTT
>JAYMTP010000638.1:0-31009 GCA_036897365.1 Geranium brycei
CAATATTCCCCTTTTTCGATGAAGATTTCTGAATTCGAACGAAAATGGGGCGGGAACGGGGGAGGTATCTCCGCTCCGTCCCGCTCCGTCTTGATATATTAAAAAATTATATTTTAAAAAGCATATTTAATGAAAAACAATATCTTTTTTGTTAAAATAATATTCTATAATGCACGTTTAATGAAAAATAATAGTATTTCAATCATATATTTTACTAAAATAATAATTTTAATATAAATTTATTAAAAAATAAATACATTTTAATATTTTTTGAGTTGAAAATGAAAAATGGAGAATTTTTGAATTCGCCTAAAAATCTTCGACGGAAAATGAGGTTTGCCTCACTCAGTTGATAGGGTAATAAAAGTCACGTGGTGTGCATGGAGGGGAGTGGACCCACGCCTGCCCACCACTGTACACAATCTAACTCTAATTGAATTGTATGGGGCCCACTCCAATGTCCTATTTTCACTGTATTAAAGCTATGTTGACCTACTTGCCTCTGTATATTTATTTTCATCCATTACACATATGGTGGCTCAGTTCTGGGCCTGAGGTTATATAATGCATACTTGGTGGGTCACATTTGTCAACGACGGACCAATGGGCTATGACATTAAGTAATGAACATTAAATTGTAGGTTATAATTTTTTTTATGTTGGTTGGTAATATTACTTTTGTATGGGAGAGTTAAGTAGCAATGTAGTAAATTCAAAGTTTAAAATAAATGAGCATATGTTTATGGTACTTATGAACATAGAAATAAAAAGAATTTTATACTCAAATTTTGGATTGAAATGAAATTTGAAACAGATACGAACTCAAAGAAAATGATAAAAACACTTAGATCAGACTAATAGATTGTTTGTATAAAATATAATAAATTGATTCAGTTTTGGTCATTATTATAATATCTTGTATTTAATTCTGTGGGATACCAGAAAAATAATAAATGATAATAATTAAAATTAAAAATAATATAGAGTTGGGTTTTTAAAATCTGTAAGTAGATTTTATTGTTTTGTTAAAAATTATTGATAGAGAATAGATTTATTTTTTTCCTATTTTTAGTAGAATTGTCTGCCCTTTATTTATATTATTTACTTAAGGGTATTTAATTTAATTTGTATTGATGGAAAAGCAGTTGTTGACAACAGAGGTCTCATAATATTCATAATCATTCCGTATGTACGCTGTATTAAAGTTTACATATATAATATATATTACTACAAATATGATATCTATGACCTCAATCTCTGTAGTGTAAAAAAAAGAAAGATATGATATAATGTTAAAAGTTAATCCCTTTGAAAACTTAACATGGTCAATAGATATTTAAAAATGTTTATTAAATATTAATATTTTTTGCATAACTTTTAAATTGAGTGCATTTTCATGTGACCATAGACCCTCCTCCTAATAAAATTTCAAATCCAAATATGTCCAAGTTTTGTTGTTTAGTCTTATTCAGTACAAACCCCATCAGAATCATGAAAACTCATTTGATATATTTTGAAAAGAGGGACCCATAAAAGTGACTACACAACCTTCCCCGACCTACCCCTTAAATTGTACTTGTACCCTTCTCATATCTTGTCATCTTCTCCAACTTTACCAACTTCACCATTAGGCACTACACAAATGTGTTTCTTCTTCTGGTTTTCTCCACATGACTTCCTTTTCACATCAAAGTCAATGTGAGCACTTTGGCACTCAAAGCTTGGCTAATTCCTCCACACTATAGTGCTCATTCAACATGTACCCAGTAGTTCTAATGCATCATAAATCAAGTGTATTTTATTTTAAAATGTTTTGATGAAAAATTACGGGTGATTAATTGAATCGACGACAACTGTATAATGAATAGCTAATGTGACATTTAGATGATAGATAATAGCACTTAAGAAAATGACAAAAGAAATTAAATAGATTTAATTTGCAAAATAGACTTTTCAATTTTTCATCAGATCATGACTGTTTAACCATATTTCATTAATAATAGACTTTGGAATGACATTTACTAGTACCAATGGACACCTTCATTTATTAATTTGAACTCTGGTAAAACTATAATACATCCAAAATTGCTTGAAGTTTTTTCCCTTTAATTATAATATGGTTTGATCTCAAGCCTTTACTGAGCTTGAATAATTGGAGCATATAATTAGAAATTATTCTATAACTATAGATTAATTATTAGGGCAATAATGCATTTTTTTAATTTTAAAGTTAAAAGGTTTTAGTATAGCTTGTAGCTAGGGTTTTGCCCTAAATATGGGTAGACAAAAAAGGGTTTCAAGTTCTGCAAATTTTGCTTTCCAACTTTCTCAAGTGTAACACTCTTTTTCTCTTCAAAAGAAAGTCAAAAACACACCAATTGCATCTCTTTTTCTTTTAAACTTTTCAATTACCAATACTTATTTATTTTAATCTTCTCATGTGTATATATTGATTATTATCCAACAATTTCTTTACGCTAATAATTACTAATTGCAAAGTATGCAATTGCGAACAAATCACAAACATATATTTACTCATTGTCTTAAACCTAATATGTAACTACATTTTTACACATACAAATCACAAACATATATTTACTCATTGTCTTAAACCTAATATGTAACTACATTTTTACACATTTTAAATTAATCATTTCTATGTGAGCAGCTATGGCGTAGTGGTCTAAAACACTCTTTCTTTGGCCTCGGCCAGAGTTCGAGTCATGCTGTCTCGCGTGGGGAGGATTATAGGTTGGAGTAAAAATTTCGGGGTGGATTAGTAGTTTGCACCTTCAATATAATATGATTTCTAATTTTTTTTTTCTCTCCAATGGTTACAACCTTTTTCTTTATTTATCTGAATCTCTAATAATATCGCATAGATTGGATAAATGTTATTAGTTTGCAATAAGTCATTCGATATTAATTTTGAAATACTTGATTTTGGCTTTCTATTTAACATTTGTGATGGACGATCATACATATAAAACACCATAACGACGAAGAAAAATGAAAAACCAACATTCGCAGCAAAAAAAACAAATATAAATGTAAGATTTGACATTTACAGTTGGTATTCTCTAAGTGTTTTGAAATAATGTGATGTGAGAATAATAACAATTTGATGATTAATTTCAAATATGAGATTGGAGTAATAAGTGTTTAATATACATGTTTCGACAGTTTGTATATGAGGGCTGGTATGTATTTGATTTCACACACACATATATATATATATATAGGGGTGCATTCCGCTACAAACAGATCTTCTACGTCCGAACGTTCTACAACTATTGGATGGTTGAAGATCTGTATGCGCGTTGTTCTAGTGCGCGACACGTGACAGCAAGCTTCTACAACGGGCAATTTCAAGGTTCCACAGGGTCAAACACGTTCTACGATTTCGCACTACACATTTTACAGAAATTAATCACGTTCTACGATTTCACACTGTACATTCTACGTGTTCGGATGTATGGACGTAGAAGGTCCGTTTTGTCTATATATATATATACATCATTTTAAAATTTTCTCGCAACTATATAGATCGAATGAAAACCCATTGAAATTAAAATTTGAGAATGTAAAGTTAACCAAGATAAACTTCTATATTTTTTGTTAGTGCAAGACAAGAAGGGGAAATATCTATAGTGTAAATATAGTAAATATATAATTGAACATCTTTTAAGATATTGATACATAAATAAATTGATAAATAAGAAAATACTCTTGATGAGACATAAGTACAAAACCTCCCACTTCTCTCTGCCCTTTTGTTTGTCTTGGCGTGAATGTTGCTTCTTTTGCTTTGGTTGCGACTTTTTAAACCTTATTTTCAGCCAAAAAGAAATAGAGAAAAAGAGAGATGATTTTCTTGGCTCCCCTTTTGATTAAAACTTAACTTTGGCATGAAATCTAATATTCCATTGGAATTCTCAATCTGTCATTGATTTTAAAGCACTAGTAAATTTATTGTGGTATTCAACTAGCAATCAAATATATACAATACACACATATCATTACTGGAATGGATCCAATTCCTTTAGTATACTAAAGCCATAAACAAGAAAAAAAGAGAGAGGAGGAGAATGGTGTGTTTTGGTATATATATTTATCATTCATCAAGGTATTATAGATGTTCATTATAATAATTATTGTATTAGTAAATGTTGATGATAGCAAAAAGCAGTGACAAAATTGGGAAATCTGCCCCACACTCATTCTCTTTGAAAAGAATGTAGCTGAATCTTATAAACTGCCAAAGAAATCAACAATGTAGTCACTAACTTTGGCATTTTTGTGTGCCACTCCCCCACTCTTTTTCAATGTGGGTGTTGGTGTGGCCATTAGCATACCTTTTTGCCCCTCTCACAAACCTACATTTTCAACTTGTAGAGTCAACCAGTGGAGGTCCACAATACAATTTAAGTATCAGAAGACATGAGATGATTCAAAAACCAAAACCCATATATATTATTCCTTTCAGCTAAGAGAACTCTGATAATGGTTCAAGAAGACAAGAAACAAGCAGTTGCTCATTTTAATTTGACTGACATGCATTTGTACTGCATGGGTTCTCTGAACCTAATGTGAACTTACATTTCCATAAAAGAACATCTGAAATGGTGTTATACTATCTTTTGCGAATCTTGTAGAGCGAGTGAAGGATGTTGACTCATTCAGAGTGGAGGTGAATTTGTTGGAGAAAACGCCATCAAATTTTGATGGATGACCTTACTTGGATCTTTTTGCATCAGCAACTCTGGATCCTATGATGGTACAAACGGGTTGGTTCTCTGATTGCAGAAGCTTCAGCTCCGGATGAACCTTGAGCTGTCCCATTACCACTTTTTGGCCAACATCTATCTCACTTAGATCCACTTCAATATATGGAGGAATGATATCTGCTGGGCAGAGGAACTTCACGGTCCTTTTGATAGTATTCAAATAAGCCCCTGCAAAATTTGTAAAATAACTATTATACACGTGTAGATAAAAATCAAAATCAACTAGCTCTGTGGAGAAATAAAAAAAAGAGCAAGAGAAAACAAAATTAATAAACAGGCTTTAAGCTGATAAATCTATGATTCATTACATTGAAACGGAAGAAAAGTTTAATCTTATTTGCAAGCTTGACAATTAACTTATAAACAGACTTTATGCTGATTTATTCTGGATAAGACTTCACTATCACTTTTGGAAGGGGTCAGCAAGGTTTTGTAAAAGTCAGGATGCCCATTGTGCCAGCAACTTTCACGTAGCACAACTAAAAGAACTCCTAAAACTTGAAAAATCCATATGGAAGACAACGTCTTAATCGACCATAACATCAATGATCAAACCATCTAAGAATGATGATATTCCTAGATAATAAGGTCGTAGTTGTAAAAATGACCTTGTTTATTTTAACATGCAATGGTAAGCAAATAGTAATGTTTGTGGCTGTGATGTGAAACATGTAATGTTCAAGGCATCTCGCTAAGTAGTTTCCATATCCTGAGGCAAAGTGCAACAAATCGTACAGTTTTTTAGCTTACCTTTCCTTAGTCCAGGGGACACATCCTCGCCTATGAATACCAGAGGGATGTCAACCTTCAACAGAGCTTCTGGAGGTGCTCTAATGAAGGTAACATTGATCGGTGCATCATTGACACAATTCAAATGAAGCTTGCACAATAAGGGAAACAAAGATTTCAGGACACCGAGGTAACAAAAAATTTAAGAGGCAAACCAAAATACTCTATAACAAGTTAATCAAATTTGTAAAATATTATCCTAAGAATAGCATATAGTTGATTCTGGCACAAAATGTAATTTTAATGAAAATTTATTGCCAGTATGAAGACAGAATCCACATGCTTGACCTTACTCTAGCTACTACAACAATCCACTCTAGATGACTTATACCAATGGTAAATACTAAATATCTATTAAGTTGGCAATATCATATCCAATGCTAGTAACCCATAAAGACTATAGTAAGATGCTTACTAATACACCATAACTTAGATGGTAAAGAGCTATTATATTTCTAAGGTAATATCAAATGTAAATTTATCCTAGCAAGCAGCATAGTACGGTATTGACAATTGACATGTAAATTCTTTACGGTTTAAATCACGGCTGCCCAATTCAAACATCCAAAACTGAAAATTATTGGATGATAACACCTTATTTATCTTCTGCTTATATCACAACACAAAGAAAATCTGACCACCTAAATGGGACGAAATTAAAGTTAAGATAGCACTTATCCAAGAAAGCCATCATAACACTAGAAAGCATGTATCTTCCCCTACTTGTTCAAATGCGTACCATATATGCTTAGACATCAGAGCACATAGGATTATCTAACTCACTTCCATCGTTTTGGTTCCCATAATCTAATCGACATAATGACACAACCATTTATCTGACTCAAACTCATTCCAGTGAAGGTTTAGAGCTTCACAGCTTCCAAACAACAAAACCAAAAATCAGTGTTCTAAAAATCCCCGACTTGTCCAATTAGTCCTAGTCCCCGATTAATCCACTGTTAATTCCCGATTAACCCTTGGATACGATTTATTTTCCAATTAATCCCCGGTTAGTCCCAGAAGGCCCTCTCCGTCCTACTAGGGCCTAGCGTTTTTTAGAACATTGCCAAAAATACACCAAACACATTCAAGTGAAATGTACTTCATATTGAGCTACTGAATGCAATGAAAACCCAGTTTGCAATTGAATATTGTAGTTGTTCTAAAGCTTCATTCCCTATTAAATTTCCATTTTAACCATCTAAATTCAAAGAGTAGAAAAACCCAAATACCCAGAAGCTTAAACAGCTAAACTCACACATCCCCAACAATTTCACAACTTCAACACACACAAAAATCAAATCAAATCTCTTACCAATCTGGGCAAAACCCGAACCTTCTCCTGAATCTCGCCGGAGCCGAACTCGGGCCTGACCTCCAGATCGAAAAGCCTCGAGAGGAACAGATTCTTTCCCATGTGAGTGACGAGCTTCTTGATCTGGTTGGCCTGCACCGAAATGAGGCGCTTGTTGCCGCCGTGCTGGCCGTCCTCCTGCTCGAAGACGATGGCCGGCAAGCGGCCGGCCTTCCGCTCGTTGACGGCGATCTTCTTGCCGGCCTCGGCGCGAGGGATCGCGAGGATGGTCTCGTTGTACTTCGGGTCTGGTTTCGGGAGCTCGTCGAGGTACGACCACGCCGATTCGGCCTCCCGGATAAGAGGAGCCGCCGCGGATTGGGACAGGTGGCGGAGATGGAGGGCTTTGTTCAGCAAGTGACGGTGCTGGATCCACATGGCTACTGGCCGGAGACGGCGGCGCGTGAGCTTCTGCGGCGGAGGGATAGACCAGAGGGTTTTTCCAGAGAAACGAGTGCGATTGGAGATGGAGGGTTTTGGGAATATGGATCGAGCTGGGCCTGAATGATCCCTGAGTATATGGACCCTTATTGGGCCTCAATGGGCTTTCCATCATATCTTGTTTACCTTGCTCGTTATGAGATTTTGGGCTTTTATCACACGGTTATATAACAATGGTTAGGGTTGTTTACGGTTTCGGTTTTGAGTCGGTTTGATTTGGAACCGTACCGAACACTTCAGTTTTAAGAAAATAAAAGTCGAAATTAAATGTTGGGTTGTTATGAACCAAATTTTGTAAAATTCTCACATTTTAGACTATTATTTGTTTTATCGGTTTTTGTTGGATTTTCTTTAAACTGTTTTAATGAAATTCTCATATTTTGAGCCGATTTTGACTCATTAATTGACCAATTCATAAATATCGATGACTTAAAATGAACTACATGTTTAAATCGATTGATTTTCGTTTAAGTCCGGTTTTTTTATCAGTTTTTATTTTATAAACCAAAACCAAACTAAAATTCGATTATTTTTCAGAAGGGTTCGGTTGGGTTAATTTTGGGCAGCCCTAATAAAGGTTGCAGATTGAGCTGAAAAGTTCACACTAACTACTGTGTTTGTTGGCTAGTGTGCATAATAGAGCAAGTTGCAGAATTGGGTATCTAGATTGGTGCGGGTTTTTGTAGTTTTTGAGAGCTTAGTTTGGCTCATTTGTCTCTTTGCGATTCGTCCAAATCTAAACTGTGGAAATACCCTTGAAATGTGTATGAATTAAACTAAATGTGGTAATGAAGTGTGAAGCCGTAATGTGGGTGGTGATGAGGGTGAGTTCACATTCGGGTTTTTATGCATTTTTGACAGAATACCTTAAGCCAAGTATGATTTTAGGGCATCTTCTATTCATTTGAAAGTTATTCTCTATACAAGGAAATGATTCGGTTCTAAGGCTAAAGTGCGTAGTTCAAGAACAAGGAATGAAAAATATTGGGGAGCACTCTCAACTGTAGCCATTTATCTTTCCAACGATTGTATTATCAAATATTTAAGATAATTAAACTTATAAATAAGCTTCTTTCCTAAAATCTTAGCAACACCGAACCCTTCTAGACTCTAGCACTCGAACCTCTATTTATCCCAGCATATTAAGCTGGTGCACTTTTTTATTCATAACATATCTAAAGAAATGCAGTTTTGAACTAAAATTTATATTCAATTCTTAATTGTTGCCCTCTTTTTAGGCTATTGGATCTTGCTTCTTGTGGTTGCACTTGTCTCTACTCTTTTTGATGGCGTGGCCACGTAGGGCCATCTATATTCCAAATTGTCATGTACAAAGTTGTTTGGAATCTTGTCTTGGAACTCTTTAAATCTTGATCTATTAGCTATTGATGTCCCTATTCTCTTGCTGGTGTAGCTCAGGTTCTGATTGTGAGTTCCGAATTGGATCTATTCCTCCATCCCTTACTTGTGTACTTAATAATAGTTTGAGTTAATAAAGTTGTCACATCGTTGATTTAAAAAAAAACAATAACCCTTGTGAAACATCTCTCGGGGGTGTACAGCTGTTCATCGGGTCGGGTCGGATGGACCCCGACCGGTTTTGGACCCGACTTGGCTTGACATTCGGGTGGTCGGGTTTGGGTGACTCGGGTTGTCGGGTGAGTCGGGTTCAACCTGACAGACTCAATGAGCCCATTACAAAAATTAAAACCCTAAATTTGTAAATTAAACATGTCTTGTACATATACTAATACAAATTACAATACAGTATGCATTACAATACAATATGCCCAAATAAAAGTTATGAAAAACTAAACCTTTAAAAAAATTACAGCTTTTAAACACAAACTTCAGCAGCTCCTCCATTTACAGAATGTCTCCAACAACTCCTCCATTTACAGAATGTCTCCAACAACTCCTCCATTTACAGAAACTCCTGCAGCTCCCAAATGCTGAAACAAATTAAAAAACAAGTTAACTTAACAATTTACAAAGAGGCACTGTCCAAAAACAGAGGCTATAAATTGTAATCCATAAACATCAAAGAAATCAATCATCATCACTAGTATGATTTAAATCAAAGTAATCATGTTTCATATGATTTAAATCAAATCTCAACAATATAAAATCTTGTGAATACTTTATTAAATATACTAACAATGCATAACCAAATTTATAATTTACAATCGACTAACAGTGTACTAATAACAGAAAAAGAAATAATTATACATTAGTCTAAATTTTGTAACCATATACCGAGAACCCCTAAATTTTTTAACCCTAAAACCCCCAATTTATAATCTCAAATTCAAATTAAGTATATTCAGAATTGAAAAGTAAAATCCCCCAAATTACAATTTCAAACCAAAATTGAAATCCAAATAGGGACCCTAAATTAAACCCGACCCCTAATCTCAACCCAAAACCCCCAAATCAAAACTACAATCCCCAAATTCCCAAATTGATGAGGGGTTTTTCAATTCAAAACAGAAAACCCCAAATTCAAACGTTAATTCCCAAATTAAAATCGAAACCCCAAATGTAAACCCTAATCCGAACCCAAAACCCCAAATTCAAAACTCTAAACCCCAATTCGAAAGCAAAAATTGAAAACAAAACTCAAATAAACCCGAAGTTCCGAACCCTAAACCCTGAAAATGGAAAAGGGAGAAGAAGAATTAAGAACCCTAGAACAAAAACTCACACATACCTTGGTTGCAGATATGTCGTCGGCCTGATTTGTGCCGGCCTGAGACGACGAGAACGGAGAGGAGGGGACGAGAGTCATTAGGATTTCAGAGAGAGCGAGAAAGGAGATGGAGTTCGTAGGGTCTGAAATTGAATCGCACATATGCAATGTGAGAAGAAAATGGACGGATATGATTAAAAAAACCGATGACGATCAATGACGTAGAAGAGGCCACATCGCTCGCTTGGTCAGTCTTCCCTCTAATGTATGTTATAGACCCCACATTGGAAAGGGATAAGATGTTCGTGTTGTTTATAAGTTTCTTCTCTCCTTCCTCGGTCACTACGAATTGTGCTGTGCTTGTGTTGGGCTGCTTGACTGTATATGATGAAATGGCTGACTCATTTGTTCGGGTGAGTCGGGTTACTTGGTGGTTTTGTAAATAGCACCCGAGGCCCGACTCACCTTTCAGACAGGTTCGGGTCTCTATCAAGTTCCATTTGAGCCGACCAACAAAAGTTTTGGTCGACCACAAAACCAATTCTTTGTTAATACATCAAACAACCATACATAACATTATTTTGGATCTAGTTAAAGTCTTTTTACACAATTGCTCTCTCAAATGCCAAATATATAACATCAAAATAATGCCCCCATTTCGTGCAGCAAGACACTCGTGAATGCTACATTTTCCTAACCAAATAATTTAGAAGAGTCAAAGCCTGTGTGTATAATAATATACTATTAGGCGGTGTCACTTAAATTCATTTATTTTTCTTAATAACTAAGACTCCTTAAATACGCAGGCCACAACTAAGCGACTAAGTTATGTGTGGGACCATTTTTGTTCCACGCGTTGACATCTGATTCGTCCGATTACACGAGAGGTGGACCCCACCATATTTCAGATTCCAAAATCTCAAACCCACGCGATTCTCGCCCGCCACGTGCATCAATCAAGAGAGGCCACGTAGAAGAGAGCCGTCTGATCCGACGGCTGTCATCAAGGGACAGTTACCATTCATTTCTCATGACGGCTTCTCGGCCCAACTTCGGGCACAGATTCAGATCCATACATTTCAACGGCTGCGATTGGTTTCGCCTCCGGAACGGCTGAGATTGAATCTGTCGAGTGCTTGTCCATAAAAGAGAAATGGGGTTGAAATCGACGAAGCAGCTAAATTTGGGGATCATTTTCAGAGAGTTTCTTCCTATTTTCTTCTTCGAATCTCTCTCTCTCAAGAGGGTTTAGGAATCGGAGTGAGCTCTGTTTCAGTGTTGAGCCATAGCCATGTCTGAGCATCACCACCACGAGGAGTCTCTGATGGAGAAGATAGCCGATAAGATCCACGGCCACGATGACTCGTCGTCGTCGGACTCCGATAGCGAGCCGTCGATCAAGGACAAGATCTTCAGGATCTTCGGCAGAGAGAAGCCTGTTCACAAGCTTCTCGGCGGTGGTAAACGTATGTGTCCAGTTCTTCGTACCTTTTTTTGTTTTGTTTTGTAGTTGATTGATTTGTTGGATCTGGTTTTAAAGGTTTATTGGAGGCTGGATTTGATCTCATCGCTTGATTTATGATCTGATTGTGTGGTTTTAGTCTCGTTTTGTTAGTTCTCGGAATTTTCTGTTTGTTTGCTGAGAAATCGGGGTTGTGGATATTATAGTTCTGTGAATTCGTCGTTTTTGTGTGGATTTGATGATCTGATGTCTCAGATCTAGTTTAGCTGTTCAGTGGATGAAAATTGTTCTCAATCTAAGTCTGAGGATTTTATAACTCAAATATTGAGGTTGTGTTGGTTTAGTTTAGAACTGTGGTTGTGTTATTGGGTTTAGAGTATAACTCAAAAGTGTTCAGTGGTTCTTTCGGTATCAGTCTGTGAATCTGAGATCTGATTTAGTCCCTTCAGCTTTTGGGTTCAGATTTATTGATGAACTTGGAGCTGAAATTGTTTGATTTTCTTATTTAAGTGGTAGGCTTGAATCGCTTGATGTGATTTGATCACTTAGAATATGCACTTCGTTATTTAGAAGTCGGGTTCTGCTAGAGCTAACAATCAGAGTGTGAGCATCTTAAAATGTAGGCCATTCATGTCTGAAGTAACTGCCTAATGCATATACTCATATACTCATATAGCTATTTGTTAATTGATTCAGTGGCTGATATCTTCCTATGGAAGAACAAGAAGGTTTCAGGTGGAGTGCTGGGTAGCGCTACAGCCATCTGGGTTCTCTTTGAATGTCTTGAGTACCCACTGTTGACTCTGGTTTGCCACAGTACAATATTGGCTCTTGCCGTGTTGTTCTTGTGGTCCAATGCCTCCACATTCATCAAAAAGTAAGATGTTAATACTGTTGAAAAATTTATCCTGTTTACTCTATTTTGGACGTCTTTACTTAGAACAGTTTATTTGCAATTAGGTCTTCACCACACATTCCTGAAGTTCATCTTCCAAAGGACTTAGTCCTCGAGATTGCTTCTGATCTGACACAGGAGATCAACAGAGGGCTATCTATCCTGCGTGCCATTGCTTCAGGAAGGGATCTGAAGAAGTTCCTCTATGTATGTATTCTCCTTTACTAATGGTATTATTATTCTGTTGGTCTATGAATGGGGGAGCTGTTGGATTTGACTATTACAACTCTGCTTACTCACCACCTTCTGTGGTTATCAATATTCAATGTTTTGAAAGGTTTGTTTCAGTTGGCATAAACTGATGGTTTTCACGTTCTGTCATGTACTGTGATTTATTCTATCAGGTGACTGCTGGATTGTGGGTTTTGTCAGTTGTGGGGAACTGGTGCAACTTCTTGACCTTGTTCTACATAGGTAATGCCTCTTCCCTCTACTTACGATTAGAACTGAAGCATTAGTGTTAGCATACTAACCTGGAAATTAATTATTTTATGCAACAGCAATTGTTTTGCTCTTCACAATCCCAATAGTGTATGATAAATACGAGGACAAGATCGACCCATTGGCTGAGAAGGCTACGATTGAGTTCAAGAAGCACTATGCAGTGTTTGATGCTAAGGTCTTGACCGAGATCAAGAAACAGTATGCAGTGCTCGAATTCAAGGTATTGAAGAAGGTTAAGAAGACATAGTTTGCTTGATGATGATTTAGTAGTTTGATACAGATACTTTGTAGCTGTCATGTTTGTGAAATTGTATCCATGTCGAGAACCTGGTTTCTAGCCGTTTTCTTACTCCCATAGTGGGATCACAATGTGGATGGACATGAATGTTTATTTATATCTGTTTTTGGGACATGGATTATATCATTTCATTGATATCTGTTATTCGGACATGTCAGTTTGATGGTGTTACAAAAATGAATATCTTATTTTGATTTTGAAACATTGTTTTGCTGCCCCATACTTGGGGTTTTGTGGATATAACATTGAAATATAGATGAAAGATATATAGCACGTGTTACCGAGGGAACATGCTTCTGCATCTAAATCCATGTAACAATAATGTTCATAGTAAGTACACAACTGGAAATGTATATGTTAATGTGAAAGTAGAGTATTAATTTTGAAACATGATGATTGCAAACAACTTGGGGTATATTATTAGTTCAGGGAACGTATCTCAAACATCCCCAAGTAAAACACAAATAAAAAGCGCATACAATTGTTTGGGGGCATAATGATTTGAAGATATACATGTATCTCCACGAACGCAGATCCTTTTGTCATCATCAATCATCACTCCATCAAACCAAAAAATAAACGGGAAGAAGAAATCAGAGCTCCACAATTTCCTCATAATCACTGATTTACTTACTATAAAGTTTATAAGATTTTATCTCCAGCATAATATAGATATCTTTCTGGAAAATGATAATGACGATACGGATCTCCATCTGTTTATTTCATAGGAAATAAGACAATTGTTCCTTCTTCCTCGAACCACCTTCGCCATACAGATCATTCCACTGCTTTAACTCCGCCATTATAGATCCCTCAGATGCAAAGCTGGCTGCAACCTGCATCCCCCCAAAAAGTATGTGTCAAAATAAAAAAAATAAAAAAGTGCATCATAAGAAAACAATGTAATGTAATGAACTTCCCTGTAACAGGTAGATAAATTACAGGTAACCGAAATAATAACACTTGATATTATACAGTAAAGGCCAAGACCGACTATAGAAGAGGGTGGTCGGGCTTACCTGGCCCTTTGCATGCCTGAAGTCTTCCATATTCAATGGCCTGAGGGTAACTACTCTCGACCCTTTAAATTCTTCGGGATTCTTCCCTTGCTTTTTTGCCTGGACAAAATTTCACATACAACTCTCAGGTAAATTACTTGAAGCTTTTGTGGAGTGGAGTGGCCTGACCGTCTATCATTAGGCCAGGGACAGAAGATGGGAAACTAGTACACAAAAAATTACATTACCAACTTAAACAAGACAAGACTTTACCAGATCCTTTTGCCTCTCTTGCTGTATCAACTCCCTGACCGGCCGATAAGCAGCTGTTGTGCACAAGTTCTGAGCAATGCCAAAATTAGTGTCATCTATAAATTACATAGAACCAACCACCAATTAAATGGCCAAAATCCAAACCTTAAGATCACTTCCACTGAACCCTTCTGTCAGTGTTGCAAGCTCCTTGAAGTCTAGTCCTTCCTCCACCTTCTCTTTTTGCAACAGAGTCTTCAGAATCATCTCCCTGTTTTCTGTGCCCGGCAGCCCCACCATAATTCTGTTGCCATCAATAAGCATGGTTATTAGATTGAAAAATAATTATGACCCCACATACAGAGCATTTCTTACAATATTTTGAAAGTCTTAACAGCTGAGTGGTACTATGCCCCCTCTTAAAAGGAAGTCTCAAGACTACAAAAGAGGAGATTTGATTTGGGCTGGGCTTACTAATTGCTGGATATTTGCTAGACAACAGTACTATGTTTGATTTCTCTACTAGGATATCATGAGGGAGATCTGAAGATCACCTCGGCTGGTTTAATAACTGATAGAAAAGAGAAATATTTTAACTATAACTATATACTGCTAGACATTGATTTAATGAAATTTTATAATGAGCAAGAACCCATAACTTAATTCAGTTGCACTTAACCAAGTCAACATTACACTGGTTTATAGTATTTCCAGTGTTAAGTGCACATATAGTGAACTGATAATGTGGAAAGTAAAAGCAGACATACCTTCGCTCGAAACGCCTGATAATTGCTTCATCAAGGTCAAACGGCCTGTTAGTTGCGGCAAGAACAAGAATGCGCTCACCTGCTTTTGTCAAGAGCCCATCCCAATGAGTCATGAATTCATTTTTTATTTTCCGCATGGCCTCGTGCTCCCCAACTCTTGTTCGCTGTCCAAGCATGCTATCAACTTCATCCACAAATATAATAGTTGGGGACACCTTAGCTGCCAGAGTGAACAAAGCTCTAACATTCTTCTCATCTTCACCAAACCATTTAGAAGTGATAGTAGACATTGATACGTTGATGAAGCTGGCTCCAGCCTCCCTGGCAATGGCCTTGGCCATCATTGTCTTCCCTGTGCCAGGAGGTCCAAATAACAGTATTCCCCTGCAAGGCTTCAAAAGGCCTCCTCGAAACAAGTCTGGTCTTCTAAGAGGGAGCATAACTAGTTCCTGAAGGGATTCTTTGGTCTCTTCCAAGGCACCAATATCAGAGAATGTTACATCAATCTCATTTGCTGGAATGACGTCCGGCCTAATACGTTTCTCAAATTCATTGTCAGGAGGAGCTTCCTGTTTCAGGGTAAATACAGAAACTGTATCAACACTCACAGCCAAAATTTAACACACCAGAAACATATCATGCAGAAGACAATGGCCTACATAAACTAATAACAGTTGAAAACACACGTGTTAATACACCAAACACCATCTTGATCTATTTAACCCGCTACAAGGAAAGCCTCAAGGTCTCGCCACTTCTCAAAAATATTTTCCAGATGCAAGGGGTATTAGAAGAGTAACAGACATAACCTTTTTTTAATGAACAATAATTTAGGAAATCCTAATCTAATTGTATGTACCAAGATTCAAACTTAGGATATATGTGAGCTCCTTGCCACCTGGCCTACCCTGTGTTGGTGTGACTGACATACTTGGATGAAGAAATATATTCACATATATGCATATCATACATACATACCACAGCTCTTGGGGCAGGGGCTGGTGCAGGTGCAGAAATTTCAACATCTGTCTTCGGTGCTGGAGTTGAACCCCCAGCTCCACCTTTGCTTTCAGTTTTTGTTTCTGGCTTCGCGGTACTGGTTACTTCTCGCCCGAAATCCTATAAAGATATGAATGTCAGACTATCAGTACAACAATGGTTCTACATCCTTCAGTAAATGTGTAACAACAAACCTTTGGTTTCTCAGTCTTTGCTTCCAACTTTAATGTATCCCTCTTCCCACATTTCTTACCATCCTGGAATATGCTGAATCCACGTGCCAAACTGTTTCAAGGAAAATATACCTTGAGTTTAAGGAACATAAACAGAAACCATGAAAAAGATGTCAATCTTACCTCCTGGATGAAATTACAAGTTTTCCATTACTATATTGTGGATTCTTGTTATTCATTAAATGAAAAGAGATTGCAGACACCACGATTTCTTCTATGTGGTTACTGAGGAGCAATGTGTCCTGAAGGCAGACGGAATTTAGATCATCACAATCAACATCATTTGCTGAAAGAACTTCCATGATGTGGTTTCTGTTATCCTGAGCTTGGATCATCTTCATATCCTCCTCCAGTTGATTCTTCCAGCTGACAAGATGGTTTTCATCTCGTGGAGGCTTGATTTCAATGTTGTAAGGAAAAAGAGCAGTAAGCCAGTCATCCACCTCCCTGCTGTCATTTTCAGGATCCAGAACTCGTGAACCAAGAATCAATACTGCTCCAGACAGTTTTTGCAACATCTTCTGAAACAAGTTATATACCCTCTGCGATCTAGACAGAAGCTTCTCAACATCCCTAAGATAGAGCACAATGGGTTGGGTTTTTGATACATACACCAGAACCTATAAGAGGAATACAAGCTTAATTGCCACACTCAACATATTAAAAGTGATAGAAATAATAAATAATGACATATTTCTTATATTTACCAAGTAAACAAGTATTCCAAAATGAATTACCTTGTAAAGAGCTTGAATAAGAAGCTTTTCATCAAATGACAGAGGAGCTAGAAGAACAGTAAATAAGAAGAAATCAGGTTACATGATATAAACATTAAACTTCAATAAGATGTGCACTCTAATATTTGATTGCACAATTTTTAAACAAAACTAAGCAATATAATATTTATGATTCTGAGCTCCTGGCCTTAAAAATAGCCAAGTGCAGCTATAAATACCTAGGTAATAATTCTGTACAGTATCTTGTCGCCTACACAACATATTTACATTGGTAGTTTTTACAATGGGGGAAAAACCTGGATTTGAAGCAGAGCTCTGTGAAGCAAGATCACTGATATTAGCTGAAGCAGAGAAATTTCTTCTCAATCTAGGACTACTAGATTCTACTCCCCTGCAATTCAAGAGATGATGAAATCATAAAAAGTGGAAAACAAATAGGTAGCTGAGACACATTTTTATCAAGGTCAATATACCTTGAACTAATCTCAACACCGCTGCTTTGCCTTCGCAGTGTGCCTGCAACATAATATGCTGGTCAGGTCGACACCAAAGTTGTACAAGTTGCTAGTGGGAGAAGCAAGGTAGTAAGAGATCCTACCCCGATAATGCTATTAAATATTCTATTCAAACAGAAAAATGTTTCATACAACCAAGACACCATAACAAAAAGAAAAGTAAGTTGGAGCATTTCACTGTCTGTGAGAATGAATCCTAGTGAAAAGAAAAACAAATAATTTCCCATTTTACCCCTGGGTATTTCCTTTGGTGGATTTCCAGAAAAGGATCCCCACATCTCAGACAGCCGCTCTAGTGCTTTCTCTGAGGTTGATCTTTTAATCTACAAAACAATATGGTACAATTTTTAAGATCATTATGTCAGTAGAAGTGGAGCATGAGACATTATAGAATTTATTTGTATATGGTCAAATGAGTTTAGGAAACTTACAGTTTCTTTACTTGCAGAACCATATTTGTTTTGTATCTGTACAAACCCAACAAGTAAAAAATTTAGCAAACCAAAACAGTAAACAACTAGAAATTGCCAAGAGCTCACCGACCTTCAGTGAAAAGTCAGTTACATCCAACAGCAACAGCTTTGCTTCAAAGTAATGGGCCAAAGCCTTGGCAAGCACTTGCTGATAAAGTTCTTCAAAATGAAAATAAGTGATAATGAAGATTTGTTCAAGAGAGAATACAAACATATGATTTGGACATCACCGAACAAACTAATATACTATAATCCAGATGACTAACCTGCAGGTCCTGAGAGCAAAATAGCCCGACTTGCGGGCAGCAGGTTACGTGTATACTTAGAAGCATCAGCGTGCTTTAAGTGGACATAGGCAGCACTTGTCAGCAACACACGTGTTTGCTCACTGCCATCAGAACAAACAGTATACAGCAGATAAACTAGCATGAGAAAATATCCATATAAAATGGCATAATACAAATCCATGAATTTCAGTTCAAAAATTGAAATATCCAAGAGAGCAAAACCCACATGACAATCAAACTATAATCTCCCTACACTACTATAGCACCGCGAAATTGAAAATACCTGATAAATCCGTATATAATATTATAGTGATCTTTACCCCAGGCACCAAGACAGAAACAAAACTAACAGTACCACCAAATATATTATACGAACTAAAAAATAATACAGGGATACTATTTTCTAATATGTTAGAGAATAACACCCTTCAGTTGAAACAGTAAATCTTAATTACAGAGCAACTCTTAATTTGGAACAGTAGATTTGATTCAATATTAGGTTTACCATGCTATTATTTCTAGAGGAAATTGCAAAAAAAATGTCCTATAGTATAACTATAACAATTTTGCAAGAAGGTGTTGTGTTGTTTGTTAATGATAAAAAGACGTGTTTGCTTCCATGAAATTAATAATTATTCATTTGAAAATAAAAACTTAAAAAAAATTCTATTTTTATCTTCTAAAATTCATATTCATAGTCCAATCAATTGGAGGGAGGATTTGAAAACAAGAGAAACATATCATTTTCAACCTTTCCATTCTTAAAACCAGTCTCAAAACATTATGGAAAACAATACATGCTTCATAAACGAAAACAATCAGGTGGATCCATGAAACAAAGGACTAAGATGCTAGTTTCTCAAAGAAATGACAAAACAAAATCGAATTGAAATTGAAAACAAGAGATTCGAGGAACGATCGATCACCTGAGGTAATAGGGGAATTCATCAAAGGTGACCCTGGCTTCTCGGCCGTCGATGATCAGCCTCAGCATCTCCTGCTCCATCCTCTCCACCGTCAGGCCGTTCGTCGGAATGTTGTTCCCGCTCCATTTCCCGACCGACTGCGACGAAGCCAGCCCTATCCCAACCCCTACCCCGACGCTCAGCGCCGACAGGAGTATGTGTTTCTGCTCCATCTCTCTCTAGATCTAGATCCCTCCGCTCCGATCCTCTTCACAATTTTTTTTCCAGAATCTTTCGATCTCTAACTATTTTACAATACAAAAATTGAATTCAAATTCAAATCACGGTCTCGTACGCTTGGTTTGAATTTCAGAGAAATTTTCTGAAGAAAAAGAGAGAAGAAGTCTAATTCAGACGGAGAAGCGAAAGGTCTCCGATATAATCGATTTCTCGGTCTCTCTCCCTCGCTAATTTCCCCCTTTTTTCTTGTGCTACACAAACACCAACCTCTCTCTCTCTCTGTATTTTCCTCGTCTCTTTCTAATTTCGGTGAAAATCGGTTAAGCTCAATTTAGAGAGAGAGAGAGAAAGCGAAACTCGCGGATCTAGAGATACGCCGGAAATGAGTTTTGCGGCGGCGGAGAGAGAGAATTGGTGGCGCTTTGAAGGCGGTTACAGCTATTATCCTCTCCCTCGGTTTTTGAGTTTATAAAATGCGGGAGCGAAGGTGGAGTATTTACGAAGCTTCCACGCGTCGATATTTGGGCGGGTTAGGATTCGGTTTTGAACAGCAGCTCACGCGCGCGCCGAAATGCTTTCACGATCGGATCAGATAACATATTCATTGCCATTCTAATAAAAAGAATTTATGTTGAAGAATAAGGAAAATGCCACGTGCACCCCTTGATTAAGCATTGTTTGCACCTACATTGCCTGGACTAAAAACTTAATTTTTTTAATTGTTCTGTTATTCCACTCAACCTGACAACGGTTAATTTTCAAGTTAAAATGATGACATTCTTAAGCCACTGAGGCTTGACTCGCCTCGTTCACATTCATAGTCATTGTCGCTCTAGGCTCCACCTTCATGTTGGAGCCTCTACTCAATCAACATCGAATTGATCAAGTGCTTTGAGAAGTTATTGATGTGTTGTTATTTATTCACTAACACCAAATCGTGGCAACTATTTAAAATTTAATTATAATATTAAAGGCAATACTGTCTTTTTATCATAAAACTAATACTGCCAAGTTAAGTGAAGTAAAAAAAATATTTAAGAAAGTTTAAAAATTAAGTTTTTGATTAAGAGAGTGTAGGTGCAAACAATGTCTAGGCAACGGGGTCTAGCTGCAATTGCGCTAAAAATATAGTTTTTATAGCCTTTTGTGTTGGATTTATTTACCTGCAACTGGTTCAGTGTGATGCAATTGATTGGAGGATGTATGGGAGTGAGCTGATACATGAGCTAGCCATCTACACTATTTTGTGATCGTACAATTATTTGGAGAACAGAAGACATGTGAAGTCTATGCGGACATTGCATTATTGTTTGTGAAATGCAACAAAGTTAACGTATATATTAACAGATCGAAATCGATATGGGCACAGCAGAGACACACACGCAACAATATCTGCAGCATAAAGCAAACTGCTACTGCTCTCTCTCCATTATAATCTGCCATGTGAAGTACAATTATCCAAAAACCAATGTCCTACAAAAATGCTAGGCTATAGAACAGAGGAGAAGTCCTTATGAGAATTAATAAAAATAAATTATATTTAAAAATTGGGAAAAAATTAATGAATAATTAATTGAAAACAAATCTGAAAATTTGCTGCATATGTAAAAAACTTGATCCAAAAGGACTCATTTTATGTGACAGAATGGTTCCAATCCATCTGATGACTATATATATTACTCTTTTAATATTTACATTATCACTAGATCAACCCTCGTAAACAGAAAAAAATAATTTTAGTTATTTTGCCAGGATAATATAATTTTTAGCCACCAATTTTTAAGTAGTCCAATAAAATGAAGTTCACATGTATTTGCACTCCCAAAATGATCTCTTTCTGACATATTGGAATGGAGAATCTAATATATATTTTTTTCTTAGAATGAGTGTCAAGATTCAGAAAACCACAGATAGAGCAACGAGTTGGCCTCAGCTCATTCATGCACCATTGTAATCAACTTGGACTTCATTCAGCTCAACTAATAGTTGCATTCCCACAACTTTCTTTTTTCATAAATAATATTTTACTCTGTAGTGTAGCAGGTATGAGAAATAAAATAAATTGACATTCCAAAGGGCTTGGAAGTGAAAATCACACCACCCAAACCCTAAAACCAAAACCCCAAATGCATTAATGCCTTGTACATGTGCAAAACCTATCTCATTAAGCGCAGGAACACAAATGAGTTCCAGAGGCTGTGCAAGAGCATGGAGGGCAATAGATTCCTCGTCCGTGCAAAAATAACACCCATCACTATGCCAAGAACAATGAGCGGTAGCATTCTATGTACATTGAAATGCGCTAGAGCAAAGGCGACGGAACTCACCAATATCGCGCACCACACGGGCATGTACTTGGTCAGCGAAGGCAGAAGAAAGCCGCGGAAAACTATCTCTTCCCACACGGGCGCACAGATTGTCACGACAATTGCATACAATGCCATTGCCACCGGGTCTCGTGCCACGATGGACTGCTCAACGGAAGAGGCGGTGACGGAGGGCAGCACGGGGATTAGCTTTAT
This sequence comes from Geranium brycei, assembly GCA_036897365.1. Lineage (NCBI taxonomy): Eukaryota > Viridiplantae > Streptophyta > Magnoliopsida > Geraniales > Geraniaceae > Geranium > Geranium brycei. The sequence goes on from JAYMTP010000638.1 coordinate 22,148, forward strand.
TTGCGACAGCAGGTTGACCAGGGGAAACATGAGGCATCCCAGAGCAACGTCGATCAGCCAATTCCCCTTGAGGCTAAACCTGAACCAATCGGGTGGAAGGGGGCGAAAACGGGACAGACAGCGGTGAAGGACAGCGAATCCGACAAGGCCTTCAGTCACATCGGTCACCAGGCTGTACAGGGCTTGTCCTCTAAATGTTAGAGATTCTTTGTGGAAACCTGCCAGATGGGCAGCAAATGGTACCATCCAAGAGCCTACGAACCAGAATGAGATAACCCAAAGAACCATTACCTGCATTGCCATTAGAGGATTAGTTACATTAATTACCACATATCTTTTCATTTTTGATCCTCAAATATCAATTTTAGCTTAACCAGTAAATTGGTTATCGAAGGTCGGGTTCAAATTTCAGAGTTCAGAAGTTGAGAGAATTTCCTGATTGCATCAGGGATAAGGAGTCCAACTGATTATCTCAATGAAAAATCAACGGTCATAAGAACCTGCTTATGTGGGAAAGGAGACAGCTACCTGCACTATGGTTTCTGAGGTCCATGGTACAGTCCACCGAGTCTCAATAGTCTTGAATACTGCATTTGTACCCTGTGACATAATGAAACTGGTTAGACACCTGAGAACTCTCATGCATTTAAGTCACTCATTGTTATAACTCATTATGATAAACATTTATGATAGTAACCACAAACATAACCATGTCTTGATAGAACATGGTCACACGCTGGAAAGAATGATAGAAAACGACAATCTAACTACACAATTCAAGGATATCACCGATTAAAGGATACTACTACAGTACTACCTGCAGTTCAAATTAAGATTTCCATTGTTCTCTACCCATCAAATAGGTTCTAGGTGAAGATAGAACTAAGAAACAATGTAGGCTGGGAATGAATGTAATAAAAACCATTTTCTTTTATTGTACTTCATTTCCTTGGCAGCAAGACTGAGCTTATCTATTACGCCAATCAATATAAAAAAACTATTTCTTTTTCCATAATCAGTTATCACCTAAACATTCAGGTTGGCTTTAAGGTCCTAAGAGTACTATATTTTGACAATTCAAACATTTTGAATTATCCTCTTGATACAGAATCTGAAAATTTTCCCTACATGCAAATGGCAACAACCAATATTTCCTAAACAAGAGATTATCCATAAATGACAGTCGTCATACCAACCAGTGCAATAGTCAACTGCCACTCAGGACCAAGCAGATCCTCCAAAAACCTAGTAAATCACTAGCATTATAGATGCTAAAATCGTGGGTCACAGTATAATGAGTAAACCAACAGAACTGCATAGGATGATCAAAAAGTATTAGACTTCCCCAACGTCATAATTTGTCCAAACTTTGGTATGACCTAAGTTATGTGAAATTGAACACAACAGTCGTAATCCGAACATGTCATATAGTATGCGATTAAGCACAATTATTTTTGTTGCCAGAAGAAGGCCACCTTAATAGCTTAATAGGGCATTCATAAATGCACTTGTTAACATTTGAAATGACAATCTTGAGGAATAAAAAGATAGATTGGCATTTATTTAAAAGTAAACCCAACATGTTAGCATACAGTGACCATTAAGTTATGTGATTAGTACAGTAATATCTATATTTATAGCAACATAAAAAATGTATGCAAATTTAGAAGAAAGACACTACCTCGAGGAGGCTCGTTGTCCATCCTTTTCTAACAAAGCTTGAATTATCAAGTTCAGGATTCACACGTTCTTCTTCAGGCAGCACATTTTCATTCAACTCAGACGGAGGAGGCTCACAAGAGAATTCCTCAGGCCTAAAACACGAGATTTTCCTTCTCTACAAAACAAGAAAAATTAAAGCAAAGCGCATAAGAAAATAAATTCCAGACCAAATCAAACAGTGTAGCAAAACATAATTAACAGAACAAGAACAGCAAGCAACATCAGCCAGCATTACAACAAGACACAAAAATGCACAACTAAGCCATTTCCAAGTAAAAAGTTTCCAGATTCTCATTTTCCTACACTCTGTGGCTCGATTTCTGAAGAACCAAGCTTAAAACAACAAATTTGAATGAAACAAAAAAAACAACAACAAAACCTTACGTTCTTAGCAGATTTGGGATTCGATTCAGAGATCCGAAAGCTGCGGGCGAGCGGCGAAAAAGCTCTCGAAACACGAAGCCTGGGACCGGAGGGCGCGAGGAAGGGGCGGTGAGTGAGAAGCTGAGAGCAAGAACTCATCAGCATGAATCGCGAATCGTGTTGCCGCAGCAGAGCCTGGATTCGAAAATCGTCACCAGAAACTGGCATCGGAGAATCGATGTCCGCGAGCAGTGCTGGTTCTGCTTCTTCGTCGTCGCATTTCTCAAACCCTAATTTCTGGATTCATTTGGTGTTTCACGAACAGCTACTCTTCTTCTGGTAGCATAGCAAGAGATAAGCTGTGGACTGACAATTAAAGAGCGCGAGCGAGACGAGAAAGTGTGGTGGACAGATTTGGATTTTACATGAGAATGAGATGGTCTGTCTGGTAATTGAAATGCTGTTGCCTAATTGTTGCAAATTGCAATTACCATTTTTTTTTCATGGTCCTGAATTTTTAGTTGAAATAATCTTGGATAAGATTGAATGCAATTGATTTCGAATTTATCTTAGATTTTTTTTATTTACGAGAAAATGGTTACAGTCATTTTATTTATCACATTAATTAAATTCTGTGTAAAATTACTGTAGTTAATAACTTTTTTATTCTACCTAAAATATTTCTTCATTCTATTTTATGTCACCAAAAAGGATGGAACTCAGGACATCTCTTTGAATTAGCATTATTTGTAAAAATTAATAGAAACAATTTATGTTCATTTCTATACGAGAAATCCCGAATCCCAATCTCATGGCGGGTTGAAAAGATTTAGGAAAATTTAAATAAAACTCGTAATGACATTTTTCGATATGTGAAAGAGACAAAACTAAATGGTGATCAGTTTAATAAATATTATTATAAAATTCTACACTAGTTTTAACAATATCACGTATTAATAAAAACTTGAATTTGTACTATTTATTAGTTGACCAATTAGTTAAACAATTAAATTTAGATTCAAATGGTTTTAATTTGAGTTTTTTTTTTAAAAATTTTAAGAATCACAAGTTTGATATAAAAAACAAATAGAAAATAATTTAATTGTGTTTTTTTGATATCTTAATAGGTACCTCATTGCTTCTCTTTGGTAGGGTAGATATTTTGGACTCGGAACAAGTTTTGAGGAGAGGACAGAGTCAAACGGTAACTAAAAATTCAAAAATTCTAGCTAATAATTCGGTTTTTGGTTCTAAAGTGAAATAACTATTCAATTTTGGTTTAGTTCTAATTCTTAAAATAAAACATTGTCGATTTACCATAAGAACAATGTGTTATTTATATTTTAATTGTGCGATAATAACTAAATCCTAACATTTGATGTCCGCTAGTATTTTTATAACTTAAAATTTAAGGTTATTTTGTTCTAAATCAAGCTCAATTTCGAGTTATATTGAGCCTAAATTTAAAATGAAATTAAAGAGTCATGATTCCAATCGGAATGTCAAATTCGAAATAAACAAAAAAGAAAATCATAATTGGCTAAAATCTCTCTCGATAGTGGTCAGATCTCTCACTTTTTTGTACTTGTCAAAACCCACCCGATTATAATTTTGCTACTTCAAAATTGTTATAGACATAGGCTACGTGCCTATGTCCATAGCCCAAGTGGACAGTGGCTATAGACAAACAGGAGCAAAACACACATAAACGAAAATTACATTTTATTGAATATGGACAAATAAGCAACTCTTTTGTGTCCTTGCCATAGAGAAGCTGTCAAAAAGCCCCAAGAGCTATGCAAGTCTGAAGACCAACACAAAAAAGAGAAAAAAATCATTACCATATCTTCTTCATAGGATTGCAATACCCGCCAGTGGCTGTCTAGATATAGTAGTTCATGCCCACCTTAATCAAGCAGCTATGAGGAATGTTCAATCCCACAGCAGGCGTGCGACAGTTTGTGCGCAGAAACGAGTACACCACAACCACAAACTCCTTCACGAACGACGCATTGAACTTGGTCTTGACCCGCGAGTGTCCCACCACGTACGCCCCCCCCGTCCGCTTGGCCTCCACGAGCTCGGTCAGCTCCTCCTTCACCTGCGGGTCCTCGTAGTTCACGTCCAGCAGCATGAAGTGGACCCGCCTCCGCCTCTGGTTGAACTGCGGGTTCTCCTGCTCGTACAGCGCCTTCAGGTGCACCAGCGCCGGCGCCATGCTGCTCTTGATGGTCGGGAACGCGGCCGCGCTGCTGCTGCTCTGCTCCGAGTGGGCGGTTTCTGACATTACCAATTTTGTTTCGAACCTTTCGAATGTCCTCACCACCGCCATCCTCCCCTCGGGCGCCTTCTCGGGGGCTCCGTGCTCTACTGCATCCAGCTGGATGAACTCTGCTATGCTCATAATTATATCGTTCTCGAAGTTCTCTTCGCTGTTGTAGACGTCTTTGTAACCGTACCTAATAAAAATAAGGCAGAGAGACAAGGACATGTTTTGAAAATTAAGAAAGTGACTGAGGGCATTTTAAACTTTTCACTTTTAAAATGAACAATTTCCATCCAAAATTTTAACGGGTGGGAAAAAAATGAAACTTGAGGCATTTGAAATAGCCATTTTCTAGTTAAGTGTTGCTAAGTGGAAAAGAGCAGATAGTTTGGGATAGCTATCAGTCTTTTTCTGTATTTATATTGATGTTGTGTTGTTCTGAAGTACAATGATCTGAAGTACAGTGAGAGTACAAACCCCTTTCTTATATACACGGTGTAAACATAAGCTAAATAAAAAAGGTTATAACAATATGATATTGCAACTAATAGGCAATAAAACTAAAATATAACAGAGAAGATAATCCAAATATGAAATATAAGAAATATTCATTTTATTCTAACGGTACCTGAGAATGCAGCGGTACATCCGGTAGGATTTGGGGCCGATCCTCCCGATGAGGTACCGTTCCCTGTTGGAGACGAAGGGGACGGGGACGGTTTTCACGCAGACGAAGACCACCACCTGGTAAAACGCGGGCAGGTTGGTTAAGAAATGAGTGAATGTAGCCGGGACTCCAGATGCCAACCCGGTGAAGATTAGGCCGATACCGGGGGCCCTGACGATCCCGAGACTAGGGCCCAATGCAAGAATCCGCTTCATGGGTACCCTGTTGTGGAGGTCGTACAGGTACTTCAACCTCGAGCAGTGATGCCAGACGAACATGGGGAGCAAGAAGACTGCGGTCAGGAGAAAAGGGACCCACCCGCCTTCGAGGATTCTCATACAATAAGACGAGAGGTAGATAATCTCGATTGATCCGAAGGGGACGCTGAACAGCAGAGCAAGCATCCATCCCTTTTGCCAGACAAGGTTGATGACTAGCGACATCAGGAATGTCGTCACAAGTGTCACTGTGATGCTTGCAATCCCTGAAATCAACTTTCGCTTTCAATGAAGACATATCATATTTCTGACTATTTAATTTTAGCATGCAGAATTTTTTATATGAACACTGAACACATAATCTCAAGGATGGGACAATAACAATGTTGTGAATTCACGTTGACATGAAGATTGAAATCAAGTGACCTCATGCTTATTACATGAACCCTCTGCCACTTCATTCACAGCCTTTGGTGCATGGTGTGAACTGTAATCTAAATTCTGAATGTAGGAACTATTTGAACATAATACTTACCATAAGCATTTCCAATAAGATCCGTGTCTCTGAAGCTAACTGTGACTGCCAGACAGAGAAACATGAGAATCCAGTTTATCTCCGGGATATATATCTGACCACAGATCCATCTAGATGCACGGACAACCTTGACATGAGGAAAGCATCCCAATCCTTGACATTGTCTGATAACTGAGAATACGGCAAATATAACAGCCTGACTGGCAACTATAGCAGCTAAAACCGCAGTGACAAGAACCGGCCAAAACAACGAATCTAGAAAAGGAAGAAAATCATATAAAATTCAATTTTACTCGTGAATCCAGGATACCGGTTTCCATGCAACTTATTCGCATCTCTCAACAAACTATGATAATGGACAAGAAAACTGAAACAGAATAGTTCAATTAGCTGAGGCATCAGTAAATGCACATGATAGTGTTTCTGTTTAAATAAATCTGTCTTTAGAAAAAAAATTCTATATTTTATGTGTAATTGTGCGCAAATATTAACAAACTAAAAAGCAATGTTCGGTCAGTCTAGGCCAAACACAGCGCTGATGATATTACGGCAGCTACTTTTCATCGATATTTTTTCTTTGATAAACAAGAAAGTTCTCTGTGAAATTCTTAACCTTAACACACTCTTGCAAGAGCTTACCTGGAATGGAAGCATAGAAGCTCATAGGTACTGCATAAGAATTCTTTGAAAGAAATGCTGCCTGCCCCATGTACTGAAGTACCAAACACGGGTAAATAAAGGCAAAAAACACAACCTGCGGACGAAAAATCTATAATGTTACGAATGGAAACCAGACATACTTGAAAATGAAACAAATACTAGCTGCAACATAAGCTTATTTATAAACCTCACATTGTGGAAGAATTATCCAGATCTAAGAATTACTTACTCTTGGTCATGAGAGAAATGGCTGTATCAACTACATATTAGATCTAAACCTAAAAAGGCTGAAAGAAATGCACTAAAGCAGACCAGCAAACTTTGCTATTCTCTTTAGAAAGTATATTAAAGTGTGTGAGCTTGCGCATACCCTCATTGATGCTGCCGTGAAGTCGCCAAGGTATGTAAACATAACTTCATTTCCTGCACTAGAAAAGGAACCCTACATGAATAGTAGATGCAAAGCTCAACAAACAAAAAAATTTGAAATGCTATATTTACCAGTAACAGATAAAAATATTCCTCCAAGAGAAAGCCAGCCATCTTTTCCCGTGTGTTTGAAGAATTTCAAAATATAATGAGGAGAAAGTGCCTTGTATGCTCTTGGATTCCACTTAATGGTATTGTAAACACCAATTATGGCAATGAGGAGTAACCAAATGATCATAATCGGAGAAAACAAGAAGGCCACCCTGTGGTTCCCACGGTGTTGCAAGGCAAAGAGGCAAACCAATAAAATACATGCAATAAGAACCACCTTGCCTGTATATTTACAGTGTCAGTGGCTTCAACAGTAGTATTAAACAATAAGGTGGAACTCTATTTTGTCTAGAAGAAATAGATGATTCCAGAAAGCCCCCTGTTCCCTCATCTTGCACCTTATATAATATTGATACTAACGGGATATTTTGTATAAACAAATCAATATACGACTTTTTTAATCATCTTTTTCTGATACTAACAGGATCTGAAGCATGACTGCTATTATTTTGAATCAATGTGTACAGAGTAATGACAAATATTACGGCTTATGTATGTTCTTAAGTTTTTATTCAAACATAAGACACTAAATATTTAGTCACTATCCAACACTAACTTGAAAGTGATATTCAGATAATGTGGAATCATTTAAGCACTAAATGATTGAAATAATTCCCTGCACTCACTTTCGTTCAAATTCTTCACGTGAACTGGAAGTCCTTCGATGGATGAGAGAACTGCAAGAGAGCATTTAAGAATTAGCAAAATGCTTAAGATAAAAATGTGGGGAGGAGTAAGAAATCCCTGAAGTGAACTAGCATAAGTCCTTTTGGATGTTATTCGAGCCTAAAAGCTAAGAGAAAATATGATTACCTGAAATTGCGGGTACGACAGAACCAACACTGAGCGCCATACAAGCACTAAACAAAACCACAAGAAGTAAACTAGTTTTCGTTTTTAGGCGTCTATCATTAATTCTTTTACGAGACCAGTTAGATGTATTCCTATTAGAGAATCTTGGATTATGATACGTAGAAATCTCCTCGTCCGCAGCTTGTTGATTGGGAAGCAAGCAAAATCTTGCATGTCTAGACAGGAGTGAGTATAAAGTGAAAAGCCCTCCTGCAAATGATCCAAGCAGCATTGAAACAGGTGGAAAACATGTCAATAAGGACTTAATAGCAATCCTGACAAGTTCGTCAGCACATACCTTCACCATTATCATCTACACTCAGCATGATAATGGCATACTTCACCAATGAAAAAACAGTGATAGTCCAGAAAATCAACGAAAACGCCCCAAATACTCTGTCTTCAGTCACATGATGATGTGGACTTCCCGAAAATGTGCTTTTATAAACAAAGAGAGGGGATGTGCTCAAATCACCAAATACTATGCCCAGGCTCTGGTAGGCTACGAATAAAACATGCCTATGGCGGCTTTTAGTTTCAACCTGTTTTACCAGGAAAAAAAATCCATCATGAAAACAGATGCGTCTACATACACTTGCTTCAACTAAAACACAACTACGAACAATCTAGAAAAATCAAAATAGAAGACACTTAAAAGAAAATTATTTTTATTTTCAACATTTATAACATACATAACAAGTAAATCACTAAACATACATATGATGTCATAAACATCACAATTCCATTACTTCCAAGTAAGTAAAGCACGAGAAGGTTTGGCGGGGGCAACAATAGTTCCATTGGAGTCATAGATGATCACGCCCGAAAAATCAGGGAGCTGACACTTGCCACCCATGAGTATGTTCTTCCTCCAAACCGAGACATCCTCGGGCTCATCTTGTTCAGTTATCGCGTGCTGTACTTGTACCACAGGGTCGGGTTCATGGCAGGCGCTCCAGCCACGAAGACGGCGGCGCCATTTAAGCGAATGAGAAGCGCACACGAACAAGGCGAAGCCGCACAGGAAAAGGGTGGCTCC
>JAYMTP010000639.1:0-30985 GCA_036897365.1 Geranium brycei
AATCTTATAATAATGTAATTTTTATAAAGTGTGTTTTTCATATGCATGTTATAATAAAGTAATTTTTTATAATTATAAATAAATAATAATGTTGAAATATTTAATCATATATAAATAATGTTGTTGAATTAAATAATATAAATAGGAGGCTATCTGTTGTGGCCTCCAAAAAATAAGTGTTTGTAGAGAGTGCTGATGTAGCAGCTCAAAAGTTGACATGGAGACTCCCATGTAGGCACTCTGTTGTGGACAGCCTGAGGAGTACAGAATCTCACACCTTAAGAATTGGCTATTTTTTGGGAAGAAAATTATATGATCTTTCGGTTATTTAGTTTGCTGTATTTTTTACAAGATTACGAGTTAGTCCATAAACGATAAAAACGGTTACAATGAAATATGAGATTCTAAGTCAAACTTAATAGCAGTGAGAAACAAAATTATAATGTGTGTTAATTTGTGACTAGGTTAATTTGGGCTGTGATTTTGAAACGCTCAGACTCGACCTTAAATAATGTGAAACACGTTTATATATTCTAGTGTTAAAAACTCAACCCACTTAAAAGTTCGAACTGATAGGTGTAGGTAGGCCTAAATTGTTGTTTAACACAGTGAACAAATTCACATCTTTTTAAACACTAATTTAATTTTTGAAAACTTGTTATATTAATGTATTTGGGACGCACTCCACTACAAACTTCAACCAAACGTCCAAACCCTCATCTGCCCGTCCATTTTTTTTGCGAACGACGATCAAGCGACACGTGGCGGAGTGATTCGTTAACCCCGTTAGTTACAAACAGACGGAGAGCTGAGGGTACGCTCGTCATTTCTCGTCAAGCCGTTTGGGCATTTTGGTCATTCCAATATCATATGTGACGTAGAACGTTTAATGTTGGTTTGTAGAACATCATTGTTGTGTAGTTGGTATGTCACCGTGTAGAACCATGTATTTTATTATGTAGAATGTCATATGTTATAATGTAGAACCGTTATGTTAGTGTGTATAATGAAGAAGATATTTGATATTTATTTAGTCAAACAATTTGTCGTAGAATATTCTACTTTACCATGTAGCACATTATATGGTATTATGTAGAACATGATATCATTATGTCCGAAATTTTGTGCCCTACACTGACCTTTTCATCTTCCCCAATGTAGAACATACTAACACAACATGTAGAACATCATGTCAACCAGTGTATAACCATATGTAAGATGTCATGTTGGTCTAAAATACACTACTATGCCCGAAATTTTGTGCCATGCACTCGCACTTTCATCTTCCCCAATGTAGAACATACTGGCACAACATGTAGAACATCATGTCAACTAGTGTATAACTACATGCAAGATGTCATGCTGGTCTAAAATACATTTGATGATCAAAATAACTCAGTTCTCATTCTCTCCAGCAATTTCAGTACTGCAAAACGAATCAGCAAACAATGAAATCACATTCTATGAATCTCAAATCAAATAAAAAACACTCAAATCACATTATGCGAATTGCAAATTAAACAAAAAACACTCAAATCACAAAAAAAATACCCAAATCACATTATGCGAATCTCAAATCAAACAAAAACACACCCAAACCACATTCTGTGAATCGCAAATCAAACAAAAAACACCAAAATCACATTTTGCGAATCTCAAATCAAACAAAAACACACCCAAATCACATTTTGCGAATCTCAAATCAAACAAAAACCCTACTGAAAATCGAGAAAAAAACCATGCAACATAAACCCCACTATTAAAAAAATAAAACAATGATTACTTACTGAAATCGATGAATGAATCAAGCTCACCTCTCCTCTGCAAGCAATGCCTATCTACACCTAGGTTCGTTTGGAACAAATTTTAAATTCGACGGCGCGATTTGACAACGAAGAGTCGCGAATATAATATACCAATCAGTTAGGTTAACTGGCGAAACGACGCTTCTACCCTCACGGCTCCGATTGTGCGCGTTAAGTTGTTGAAGTGCAATGTCCACACCAAGTGTCGCCAGATTATGCCGCGCGAAAATATGGAAGGTTGGATGAGCAGTTTGGACGTTTTTTTTGGTTTGTAGCTGATATCTCCTTTAATGTATTTTATTTTTCATACCAACATACTTGTATAAGTACGACTTATTTGAGTTTTACAATTATTTTTTAGTTTTTTTATTTGGTTGATTACGATTCTGAATTTCATTAAAGGCCCAAAATATTTGTGCTTTATTGAAAATTCAACAAATTCGAGTTTAGCGGGTCAACCAGCAAATCTGCACACGAGCCCAATGCTCGTGTCAGGGTCTCTACTTCTATCACCCGTATGAAGGCGAGGAGTCAAATTTTGGTACGGGTGGGTGGTAAGACGACCCGTGTGCACCCCTACTATGCGGGACCCGACTTACGTGGCACCTGAAATTTTGTGGAAAAATGGTACGACTGAGCCAAGTCACATGACGATATTAGAGAACCAACTCAAATAAAAGCTTAAACTGGTAGTCGAAAGACCAATTATATTTTTACACTCTCACAGGCGTTGCTTTGTTTGTCCTGATGTCGATGTGCAAGAAGATCTACAAAAGGCGATATCGATGCCCCAAGTGGATATCGCTGGATCTGAAACGCCTCCTCTCTCGCCTCCTCGATGTCAAACCTGCCACAAGGATCACCGTCGACGATACCGCCAACGACATGTGGCTCAAAAATGGGGGTTTCAAACCAAGAAAAGCTCCACAATGCATCAGATAAATTGACCCAAGTAAACACATTCAACATTATTTCTTTCTCGTCCGATATAAATTTGACCAGATTGATGGAGGCAGATCCGCACAATTTGATTGATTGATTCGTGTCGGTCGGGTCGTCGGAGAAAATAGTGGCCGAAAAATCTGAAAGTGATGAGGAAGAAGGAATAGAGGCAGAGGTGTGAGGGCAACATCAAAGTAATTTTGACACAATTCATTTATTTTATTTTCTAAAATTATCACATTTTTTCTGACACCCTTCAAGTTATGATAAGATTAAATACAAATACATACATCTAGTATTAAGATAAAAAGAACCGTAGATCAGGTAATAAAGTAGTTCACTACTTGACTATTCATATTTTATCGAGTCCTTGTCTCTAGTTTAACAATGTTGATGTACCAGATACTGTAACTCGGTTTGTAATAACATGGTTCTTTAATATAATGAGTTGGTCTCTACTTCAAAAAATTGATAAAAAGAACCCGAATAAAATGTAACAAATTCGAATTAGTTCGTTCCCAACACAACACAGCGTGAGTGAAACAAAAAGAAACGCTCTTTTAAGAAAAACACGTTACGCAACCAAACGCGCCCTAGCAGAACCTGAACACACGCCTCCTCTCGCCACTCGCTTCTTCGATCTCCTCCACAACCTTCTTCGTCCCCGCCATTTCCATTTCCTTCGTCTCGAAGAAAAAAAAATTTAACCCTTCTTCTTCAACAACCTCCACCACAAGCTCGCGCTCTGGCCATGACGACGCAGGACACCGAACTGCACGATCTGTCCGACGACGCCGACTACGCTGCCGCTTCTCAGCAACAGGTGAGCCATCCACAGATCTCCCCCAAATTTCATGCAATCGAAAGATCTCGAGCTTTGGTTTCATATCATGTTTCGATTTCGATCCTATCGATGTGTGTGATTGTGATTGATTAGGTTTTTGTGATTGTTGTTTGTTGGTTTGGTTTAGGGGTCGGCTAGTATGGTTAGGAGCGATAGTAATATTAGCAGGGCGAGCGAATCGGAAGGAGCTGAATTGGTTTACGTGAAAGAGAATGTCACAATCCATCCCTCCCAGTCTGCTTCCGAGAGGATTAGCGGGAGGTTGAAGTTGATCAAGCAAGGGTCTTCTCTGTTTGTGGTGATTATCTTGCTGATTTTCGGTTTTGGATTCATTGTTTTTTCTTAAGATTGCTTAATTGTTTACTATGTGTGTTGATGTGATGAATGTAGTCCTGGATTCCATACAAAGGGCAAAACACGAATGCAAGTCTTTCGGAGAAAGGTGGGTTCGAGTCTTTTTATGTTTTTTTTTCCGCTCATATGGTACACGCTGAATTGTTTTTGGGTAGTTGCTGAATTGTTTTTACGTTTGCATTTGATGTAGATAGGACTCTTTACACTATAAGGGCAGTGCCTTTTACAGAAGTGAGGTCTGTTCGGCGGCACACCCCGGCATTCGGGTGGCCGTACATCATTGTTGTTCTGTCGTCAGGTAAAATGACTTTGCTGAATACGGTTTTCTATCCATTACTGTTCTTGTTTTCGCGTCTCTGTTCAGCTTTAACAGTTGATAAAATTGTTTTGCAGGGCTTGCGTATCCTCCTCTTTACTTCTACAGTGGTGGAGTTCGCGAGTTCCTCTCTATAGTCAAGCAACATGTTTTTATCGTGAGGTTGGTTATTGCTTAATGTGGTGCTTTTTATTTGGGCTTTTACTATTGAAACTGCCGGATAGCATTTTTTTGTGTGCTAAGTTGTGTTTCTAGAGCAGAATATTAAAGCTAAAAGGGGGGTAAAACTGCTGGAGTGTAGAGCGTTAAGAATTTTATTTGCACGTGTAATATGTTTGCTATATCTAATCACCCTGGCTTTTGCTCGTAAGAAGAAAGAGGGAAGAGAGAGGGGAAATGGCAATCCAATTTGGGCATACGTTTCCTTATCTGTGAAATACTCAGTATCTTACTAGTTAGCATATTTGCAGGTCAGCAGATGATTCGAATGTATTTCTTGTCAATGATTTTCAAAATCCCCTTCAGGTATATTAATTAACATGATAGACCTTCACGAAAGGAAAATGTTAATTGTTTTCTATTGTTAAATATTTCTGTTGCCTTCCACAGAAAACTTTGACTTCCTTGGAGCTACCTAGGGCTCTCTCCTTTTCCCACGACCGATCTGTGTCCCTTCCTGTTGACCAGTCTTCTTTAAATGGAAACCGGGAAAGGACTGATGGCACACAAGATGAAAGTTCCAATATTTCTCAATATAGTGGGAGGCCAAGGCAAAAGGTTAATGATCCTGCCAGAGATATCTCCATTCACGTATTAGAGAAATTCTCTCTGGTTACCAGATTTGCCCGAGAGACAACTTCCCAACTCTTTCGTGAAAGTCCTCGCAATGGTTTTGGTGATACTGAGATGAGAGCTCGTGACTTCTCTTCTGTTGACTATCTTCTGGAGAGACCAAGTGATGGGGATAAAGATCTCAATGAAGCTCCTGTATCTCCAGATCCCATAGAGGTAATAATCTTATGCATCTTATCTCAGTTTTCGTGACATCAAATGAGATACCTTCTTTAACGTATGATGGTATTATTTGCAATATGAATTAAGATAGTTATACCATGTGATGTTTAAGCCCAAACCAATCTTATAAATTGGTTAGTTACTCCAGTGGTCAGTGGGAGTGATGTTTTGATAATCAACTCTCTTATGCTGCTGAGAACTTGCTTTGCAACATGTACTATAGAACATTTCATTGTGCCTATTTGTACCCTGTTAAAGAAATTTATATGCATATTTAGGCCTTTTAAAAGAGAGTTGCTTTTCACTTATTTGCTGCCAATGAAATATAAAATGCATCTATTCACAACGATCAGATCAGGGAAATATAAAGTGGAATGTAACACGCCAGATGTGTTTATCTTTGTTATCAAATTATTTGCAGTTTTTTTGTGATAATTACAACATGCTTTTTTCCCAAATAAATATGGTTCAGAATCAGAGCATTATCCCCTCGATTTTTTAACATGTTTGCATTGTTGTAGTAGAGAAATCAGAACTTTTATTCCTGGACCAACTGAAAATCTTAATGCTATAGTTGTGGTTTGTATTATATTCTTCAGTAGGTTCAATTTTTCTGTGAATGAAATTTGTGGATATACAGAATTTGTATCGTTGGAACCTCATGTTATGATGCTGTTTTGTGGTTTTACTAATATCTTTCTTGTGACAGTTTGAGAAAACGAGTCTAGTGTGGGGAAAACCACGACAACCACCCTTGGGAGCTGAAGAGGTAGGTGATATGCCATTGAATTTCTTGGGTGATATGTTTCTTGAAAATATTGTAAACACTGTTAATGTGGACTCATATAGCAGCTATCGATGTGGGTTTGTTGTTCAATTATATGTATTTACATTCCATTATTTAATATCACTTATGCTTCCGCATCTGCTTGAATGTGGTTATATCGCGTTACTTTTCCTATAAATTTGAGTTCTATTTTGCAGTGGGCCAGTTTCTTAGATTCTGAAGGGAGAGTTGTGGATTCAGAGGCTTTAAGAAAGAGAATATTTTATGGAGGAATCGAGGATGAATTACGGAAGGAGGTTTGTATTTTCTATTATGTAATTGCAGGGTATTAACATATGCAACGGAAATTGTTAAGCAGATATACTTTCAGATATAAAATGCATTTCCTTCTTTAAAATCTTATTATGGCAGTAAGTTTGGGTGCTGTGCAAGTTCTCCTTAATTTTAAAAATGCATTGCATTACTAACAGCCTTTATATTGTGGCTATAGGTTTGGCCATTATTATTGGGATACCAATCATATGGATCAACATATGCGGAGAGGGAATACAATAAGGCCGTCAAAAAGTCAGAGTATGAGGCTATAAAACTCCAGTGGAAGGTTTGTCTTACATCTTAGTGCATGTTTATGCTTATCAATTGAGCTTGTGTTTTATGATATGTTCTCTTGCATATATCGATATTATTAGCTTCCAGTGGCAGATTTTATTACTGCAGCCATTATAGTTGATACTACATATTTGTTTTTGGTATGTCTTAGAGAGTTGATTGTCATTAAAACTGTTGCCCTACTTATTTGCCTCTAGTTAGAACATTCTTCATGCATTATTGGCTATCCACGATTTCTCTTTCAACATTTGCTTGATCCTATTCCTAAATATGTTTCAACTTCAAGTATTTTATCATTGTCAGTTTTTTTTTTGCTTTTGATACTTGGCATCATGTTGCCCCGTCTAATGCTTCTTAGTGAAGAGCAGAAGCATTACTTTGGGTGTTATTTTATGTCTTTGAGATTTACGCTTTAGGATTGGTTGCATTGAGTGGGAAGGTTGATGGATATATCCCTGCACTTCAAATTTGCTTCACTCCACTGTTCCATTTGTGAAAGGACACAACTTTGGAGTTCTTAGGGCTGAGTGAATATTTTGCCCACTTGTCCCTCCTGTTGAACTATATATCATAACCAGAGTCCAATGCTCTTTTGCCTTTATAGCTGAAGGGTTACACTGCTGAAGAATATAATACCTAATTTCAAATTGAAGTTTTTTATATGTCATTACCTCATACTTCTGTATCCTAGGTTGACTTGTCTATGAGATAATTAACATCTTCATTTTGTTGTGCAGAGTATCTCCCCAGAACAGGCAAAAAGATTTACAAAATTTAGGGAACGAAGGGGCCTTGTTGACAAAGATGTGGTATGCATAAATATAATAGAATTGCTATTGAACTTTAAAAACAAATTTGATTATAGACATTTCTAACAGCAGTGTCTTTTAATGCTTATATTTGTCCTTTTCATTCTCTCTTAAGGTGAGGACTGATAGATCACTCCCATTCTACGAGGGTGATGACAATCCAAATGTTGATCTTTTGAATGATATCCTCTTGACCTACTCATTTTACAATTTTGATCTTGGTTACTGCCAGGTGATTATCACTCCACTCATTTTTGTTGGAATACTCACAATTGCATTGCTTTGCTCACATTGGTTGATGCTGATTGTGTGAAAATATTGCCTTCACTTCCATGCAACCTTAACAAGCATTTAAATGAACTAATTTGTTCAAACAAATGATGCACTGCTTGTCTCGATAAAAGAACATTCTAAAGAAGTCTGAGATATCCAGAACGTAGCATGTAGATCAAGTAATACTTTTTTTGGAAGTATAATACAACTGTAATTGAAGAGAAACTGTTGGGAGATAGTTGAAAGGCTACACCCTGAGACTTTTCTTGTAGTGAGGATGGAGAAGTTGGAGAGAAGAAGAGGGCATATTATGTCATTTTAGCATTATACCTAACCCTATGAGTTACTTTTAGGGGCAAATAAGTCAACTCAAAGGAAAGTGGTTGCTCAACTCTCTCCAAATTAGAAGTATTGCTTGAAATGGGACTATAGTAAGTGCAAGTGCATGATGTGCATCTACCTTATTTTTCTCTTGTCACCATACTAAATGAAGGAAAGTAGCTCGTTCCATTGTACTTATTTGGCCTACATTGCTCTCCTCCAATTCTCCACAAAACCAATTACATATAATGTATAAGGAAACAGTGAGGGGGTGATTTGCTGTAAACAGTATACATACTAAAAAAATTATGTGATAGGAATAATTTAGCTCATTTAGTATAGGGTCAGCTCAGCTAGTGATATCTGCAACCTTAAAATTATTCTGATGTTAATTTTCTATGCAGAAGTTAGTAACACTGATGCATCCGTAGCATTATTTAGTGATTTCCTTTAGTGATATTCTTACATCATCTGCTTTGTACCAGTGATTCTTATTGCGTGGTCATGCATCTGATTAATGCTATTGGTTTAAGTGTCTGAGAAAGTTGCTTCTTTGTGTGTGCATGTATAAATAATTTCATTTTTTTCACTCTGATTTGTATACACAGTTTGAGATGTCAATTTTTCTGCCCTCGTGATATGGGCTTATTTTTTCTGTTTGTAGGGTATGAGCGATTTTTTGTCCCCGATATTATATGTAATGAGGGATGAATCAGAATCGTTTTGGTGTTTTGTTGAACTACTGGAACGACTTGGACCAAACTTCAACCGGGACCAGAGTGGCATGCACTCTCAACTTTTTGCATTAACCAAGGTCTCTCTCTTTCTCTTTTAGTCACTTGATTTTTAATCTAGCAATGTCAGATATTAGTTTGTGGTTTGCAGTTGTAAAGTTTTCAATTATGTGTCCACATTTGGCTTTAAATCCAACAGTTACTTAGCAAGTGTACTTGAGTTAAATTTATATAAGCTGATAAAAAAAATTGAATCTACTTAAGATTCCGAGTTCAACTTGAATTAAAGTGTGTGGTTTTAATCAAGGCAGAGTGATAATTCATGAATATGACTTTGGCCCTCCACACTGGAAAGATGTCTTCTTTCTTTAAGTCTATCTGTAGGCGGATGTGTAGTCTTTTCATGGTTCTATTTCTATCAAATTCAGATATTCACTTGACTCAATTCAAACTGATAAAAAAGTCATTATATTGCAACACTTGGATTGCAATTTGAACAACTGAATTTTGTGTGGCATGTTAATATGGTTGTGCTGGTTTTCAACTTGGATATTTTTCTTGATTGCGTAGATAGACCAGTGAGCATATGATCCTTTTTTTGCTTAACTCCTTGGAAATTGGGGTCACTAACAATTTACTGCAAAAGACCCTTATTTTAGTCTTTTGCAATTTAATCAGTTAATATTGTTCACCATGCTACTAGTTTGTCTATGTGTTCATATCCATGATTGAAGTGGTGACTTAGGATTTGATTCAAATCATTATATTTTGGCTGACTATGGAATTTTATAATTTACCAAGTACTAAAAAAATGTCTAAACTTATCAACTTGAATGGGGTGCAACATTGTAAAAGGAAGTCCTTAAATGGAATATAGACATGTAAGCTACTCGTAGCATGTATACTAATTTAGCTACAAGCCTACGCCTGCTTTTCAACTTTTATCTTCAAATTGTATTGACATGGCTAGCTGTGAATTTCAATTATTTATTTCACCAACCTTGACCACCTTTTTTTGTTCATGGGTAACCTTTCTGTTCTGACAACTTGCTATATCATTAAAAAGTTATAGTTATTGTGACAGCTTGTGGAGATGTTGGATACCCCATTGCACAACTATTTCAATCAGAATGATTGCCTGAATTATTTCTTTTGTTTCCGCTGGATTCTGATACAATTTAAAAGGTAAGATATACGGTACTGCATTTTCATATTGACTATTTTCTCTCCTTTATGATTCTACATAATTGTGAGTTAGTCTTATAAAAAAAATCACGTTAGTAGAATGTGCGAGCCTTCATTGATATGTAAGAGATGTTTTTTATTGATTGATGACGTTTCCTTCGGAAGTGGGATTCATCACCGAGTTGCTTTTATGATTAAACTGCCTACCTGCTAGAATTGTGAACCTTCACTGTATTGTTCGATATAACAAGTAATATGAGTTTTCATGTATCCTTGATTTTGTATCATCTACTACACATATCTCCTGATATGCGATTTTGCTTTATTAGGGAATTTGAATACGAGAAGACGTTGCGCTTGTGGGAGGTGTTATGGACACATTACCCATCTGAGCACCTGCACCTCTATATGTGCGTCGCTGTTTTGAAGAAGTACCGGAACAAGATCATGGGGGAGCGGATGGACTTTGACACGCTGTTGAAGTTCATAAACGAGCTGAGCGGCCAAATCGACCTCGACGCAAGCCTGAGGGAAGCGGAGGCTTTATGCATATGCGCGGGCGAGAGTGGTGTCGCCTGCATCCCACCCGGTACTCCACCTTCTTTGCCTCTTCAGAGTGATTTGTTAAATGCTCAACTCGAAGATGAAATATTGTAGTAGTAGTGGTAGTGGTAGTAACATGTATACTGAAACACATCAATTTGCTTCTTTCTGTAATTACTGATACCTTAGATAATCAAATCCATTTATATGATTGGTAAGTAATTTTATTTTCCTTTTCTTGCTTAAAGGGTATTTAAAAACAGATGGCAGTGGGCAGGTTTGGACGGATTTAGTTATCACCGTCTCATATTCTGTTGGATCTAGGATATTGGGTCCTCGGGTTTAGGAATTTTTGCTTTTTTATATGATTGCAGCATGATAGGTTCATGATGGATTTAGAGATGTATGGTACTTTCTAAGATCGGGGGTCTCAATTGGGTTTGAGATTTTGCCATCTGATTTGAAGGGTCTAGTGGTCTAGTTGTTGCTGTTTTGAGCCTTGTTGAGTACAGCTTGTGTAGTCTCAGCCCATTCTGGAGGCAAGTACAATATTGTAAGTGTACTTGGTAAGATTCTCATTTTAATGTACTTTGAAATGTATTCATTCACTACACTAAATTAGTTTGGTATCAATTTGCCCTAGGGTTAAAATAAAGAGGAAAAGAATATATTGGTACACTTTCGTCCATTAACGTTGTTAAAAGAATTTTTTAAAAAATATATATTTTAGAAATGACAAAAACACCCCTTTGGTGATAAACTCTCTGATTGAATGTTTCTCTCTCCTTCAATCTCCTCACCCAATTCTATACATTCCATAATCAAGAAACTTATTTTCAAATTTCAAAGAATGGACAATACAAGCAATTTAACCAAGAATATTTTACAGGTCATCCCGGGCCTGGCGAGGCTTGATTAGTTTCAATGAGAAGAATCAGAAGTGGCATTAAAGTTATGTTTTAGATCTGGTTATAATATAAAATTCGTTATATATATAATATAAGTACAACATGAGCATGTTTGCTTAGCTCGGTTGGTATGAACACGTGTTGACTCCTATGTGGCCCGAGTTCGTAGCCAAAAACGACATTGTGTCTTCTGTCTTCTACCTCCAGCATAACTGTGATTTTTATTACCTTTGGTTGCAAAGATTTGGCTTATTTTGGTCTAAGAACTCCAATTTTAATGATTTAAAAAACCACTATCATGACTATTCATGTGCGTGGAAACTGGAAAAGATAACTTTAAATTTGGGTGTACTAAATTAGAAATGATATCTTTGTGGTACGTACGTATTACGAGACAGCAGAGAGATGCGATTTTAGGGTTGGGGCAGCAACGGCCTCTCTGTTCGTCACAGCCTCTTCCTCTCGCCGGCTGGGCTTCGGCGGGTCCCTCTTCCTTCGACGGCCTCTCTCCTTTTTGCTTTCTTTTGTTGTTTTTACTCAATTGTGAAGTGGCGAGTCGAGAGGCGATTTCCGGGTTTAGAGTAGGTAACGGCTTCTCTGTACGTCTCCGCCTTTGCCTCTCGCCAGTATTGAATTGGTGAGTCTTCTTTCGTCGTCGCGTCGGTCTCTTTTCTTTAGGTGTTCTCGTCGATTTTCGAGACGAGTTTTTTGGTTTAGGGTCTGGGGTATGCGAGTCGGGTTCTCCATCTTCGCAGATGAGACGTTTAGTCTCCATCGCTTTTGGTGTTTTTTTGTTCGGTTTTCGTTGTATATAACTCGTTTGGTCGTATCGCCTTGTGCGATTGGGTGTATCGCTTTGTGCGATTGGTGTCCCATTGTGGAACAAAGAGAATTTTGTGAGTGAAAGGTAGTCCCGAGTGCACAGCCTCCCTTGTGTCCCGTTTTCGGCGATGGGTGTTGGTGACGATAGGGGCTTCTGGAGGTGGACGACATATTTTTAGGTTTTGCTGGAAAAGAGGATGAGTTTGGTTCTATATTGATAATAGAAATGGAGATCCGGTTCCGACTCTCCCTTGGTCTGGGAACAAGAGGAACTCCGAGGGGTATGACCCAGTGATCCAATCCTCGCAGGTATTCAGTCTCACAACACTTTGGTGAGGAACTTCAGGAGAAGAGCTCTCTCGAAACTGGATCAGTTGTTTCGGGTTTGGTTTTTCAGCATAGGGAATCTGATCCAAATTTAACTCCGGAAAGGGCAGAGTTGAGAGGGGTCGTTGAAGACTTTGCAACGTTTGTGGCGAGGGGTGTGGAGTCGGTTGCCAGGATTGGGAAGTGATGGTTCTGGTAGATGATCATATTGACACATGAGGTTGGGAGGATGACCTAACTGTTGTTTCATCAGAGTTTTCTCTCTATATTGCTTTGGAATGTATTCTATGTTGTATACTATCATGTTTAGTTTTGAATATTGGTCAGGTTATAAGATGGTATATTATAAAACCATCTTGCTCTTTTTGGGCTCTTGCTTGGAGGTGGATACGTGTTTTCTTGTCATATTCTTTCAGTTGTACTTGTTGTGGACAATTTAATAATATTGTTATGTTTTTCTCCAAAAATAAAGTAGAAAAAGTATTTTTACTTTAATTTTTTTAAAATCACAATAATGCTCATCCATATATATTTTTTAAATTCATAAACAATTTAGATATTTTGCGTGAAAATCTAGCTATTATAGATGGTGATGTGAAAATAATATTTTTCGTACTGAATTATTATAATTTAGAATACACTATACGAGCGAACATCATGACAAATACACCGTAGAGAAGTGCAATTATTCTCTGATGAACATTCAATTATTTGGGCGGCCCAACAATTAGTTTACATTTTTTTAACATCATGCTATGCTATTTGTGATGAGGTTAAAGTTTGGATCTCCGTGAGAGAGTTTTATAAATAGACAATGTTTGAAGTAATTTAAAAAAGAAAAAACTGTGGTCCATTAATTAGAAATACATGTCAAGAGTTGAATGATCTATAGCTGGGATTGGACATGTCATAAACATAGTACTCGTTACCACAACTCAAGTGTTTGACTTCAAAAGGTTAGATTAATTAATCAATATAATATATATATGATGGTATGCTTGTTTCATGATAACGTGCTTATTACACCTTTTTTAAGATTACAAGTAATGGTCAATATCGTGCACATATTTAGAAACTCGAACAAAGAGTCAATTCTCAAATATAAAATCCAAAATAACAAATATAGTTATAATTATGATTTTAAGTTTTTAGCTATTCTTTCAAGGCCTCAAATTTACAAATTCACCCAAATTCAATTCGCATGCGAAAACAAATTGACTCGACCTAAAATTTTAATGTATTCTGCAAACAAGCAAGAGACTGACGATCGGAAGTTAATAAAGAAAAAGCAAAGACACATCTGTGAAATTTTAAAGGGTTAATGGTAAATAATTAGAGCTTTCAAAAAGTTATATAAATAATTAATAACAATAATAACTATACTTTTGTGAATTGTACACTACTAGAAAAACAATTATGACAAATAGCTATTCATGTGAATATTTCATTTTAGAAATAATTATTCAAGTGAATTGATCATTTTAGATACATTATCCTTATGAAATTTGATTACAAATAAATATTTTTGTGATTGGTTATATTCATACATATCCAACAGATAAATCTCGATTCTAGTGAGGGCCACATCCCGCTTGGACTAGTTTTGCTGGAGTGCTTTCGTCAAAAAGTATTTATTCGATATTTTCAGTTCGAAATCAACTTGGAAGCAACGAATCGAGAATATGCTTGATAATGTGTTGGCTTTGAGAGGTCAAAATCAGTGAAGAAAAGATTTTCAGGAGTCATATCTGACCGAGTTCGCTCATCGAAAAAGAGACGTATCTTCTCATAGGAATCATAATCGAAGAAATCGCTCTGATTTCTTTAGTCATGAAATTTCATCATCAAAGCTGGTTAGAATGGGACGTGGTCCTCAATGGCAATCGATCTAATTGAGAACATTTCGCTCAAGTTATACAAATATGAATAAACATGTACTTATTTGTAGTTATGTTCTATAAAAGTATATGTTTGTGAAGGTAAATAATTCGTTTGAGTTGTTTCAAAATATTTATTGACTAAATATATAACATAAAACTTAGCAGTTATATATGTATAGATTTTCTTATCAACACTTTTTTATAAAGGTATCTTATCAACACTTAATTATATGTAATTAACAGAGTAATTCGGTCTCTTTTATTAATTAAATTGAGGTTCACTAAAATTATAAGGTGAATGGTTTAATTTTCTTACGATTATATTTTGTCAATTTAACTACCGAAGTGATTTTTCTAATTTATATCACAAGTGAGGTTTTCACTTGTATTATTCTTATATAGCTAATTTTTATAACAAGCTATTTAAATATTCTTTTATATAAATATGGTAAAGGATCGAATTTTTATCTTTTAAAGAATAGTACGTATATATAATAGAAATAGCTAATCATGGACTTGCCGACTCATTAATATAAAAATAAATAAATAAATAAACCAGCGAAACATCGAAGAAAGAAGCTCTCATTTATGGTGAAAGTGACATTTGCTTCAGCACACCAAAATTGCTTTTTTGCTCCAATTTTTGTTTTCTTTATTAAATTATAATTATGCGTTCTAATTATTATTTTTACTCTACCATATAAATAATAATTATCACATATTTTTTTTATCCTAACAAATTAAAAATTATGATATTATTATTTTGATGAATAAATCATTTTAGACCGAAACCATACCTTTTTTGGCAATCAAATGACTTTCTCAATAAAGACAACAATTTCAATTCTTTTATAAAAAGGTTATTTATGGTAAGTAAATGAAACTGACAAAAAAAAATTAATTAATTAATTAATTAACACAAACTCCAAGCCTCTGATCACAATTTAATAGGTTGGTACTTGGTGGAGGAGGGTCCACCGTAATTACCGTGGACGCCACCGCATGCAACCAGGCCCGCCTCTGCAGATGAATACAAAACGATCTGATTGGAACCGTTTAAAATGTATCGCGTCACAAGGAATTGACTCGAGGCTTATTTTATCGCGATAAATTGGGCGCGGTACGGTACGATATGATATCGCGAGATATTCTTTTTAGCATGGCTTTACTTTATCCATTAAATAGACGTCTCTGACACGTTTTTATGTAATAATAATAAATGAATATATAATTAATTTAAAAATCAAAATTATAGTAACCAAAAGCACTGCTTCGCTGGCAACGAGACCCGTTGCTTTTCTATGTACTCGCTCTGTGTGGATAGTGCGTACTCGCGCGTACTGACGAACACGTGTCCGCGTACTGTCATTTATTTGGACGGTCCTGTATGGTTTGCATTTTAAAAATAATAAATAATTCTTTTTTTTTGCTCTAAAAAAGAATTCATTTAAAAAAAAATTCTTATCCTACTATTGCAAATTCAGTCTATTATTATTGAGGTTTTTGACGGTATAGAAGATTTTATTCTAAAGAAAATAATTGTAAATTTAAAACTAATTTCAACCGATATAGATTATAAAGTAAGGGATTGAAATTCGCTACAAACTAAATCTCGGTGTCCAAACGTACGAACTATAGAAGTGTAGTGCAATGTTGTATAACCATGTAGAACGTGATGGACCCGCACAAAATTGAAGAACCCTGTAGAACGTGTAGCGCAATGTTGTAGAACGTGATGAACTTGTAGAACCCTTAAGTGTGTACTGTAGAACCTCGCTGTCACAAGTCGCACGCTGAGACAACGCACGTCCAGATCCGCACTGATCCAACGGCTGTAGAACGTTTGCACGCTCTACAGCCGTTTGTAGCCGAATATCCCCTACAAAGTAAAGCTATAAGATTAAGCTTTAATGATAAACTTGAATTTTATTTATTTATTATTAATGATATAAGCTATTATCAACCATTTGTTTGATAAACTCAACGATTAAGATTACTTTTTAATTTGTACTCAAAAACAGTTTTTACTTTAGTAGTTTCGTGAATATTTATTTATGAAAAAAATGTATATTTTATATTTTGGTAGATGTTTAACACAATATTTACTAGTTTTTTTTTCTAATGAAGAGAGTTTAAAATTAAAGTAAATTGTGCTTTCTTTTCTTTGTAACATAATCTGAATATTTGTATTAATATGGTATTTATAGATTATTATAGGTAAAGGTATGTTAACAAGTCACTCAGTGAATATATTTGTGTTTTTCAAACATAATGAACAAATTCAAGCGATCTTAATTTTATAAACACATATTTTTAAATACAATAAAAATATGGTACTGCTCTTGAGAAAAACACTGAATCGATCACTTATCTTCATTGATCGGTCATTTCCAACACCAGCTCTCTCTGACCAATGGTACAATAATAAGTTCTTTTTTGTGTCCTGTATTTTTTTTCTAGATGATTTTGGTAAAATTAAAGAATGTGGATTTTTGTTTGGGGTTGAGGTTTTGATGGGATTGTTGTTGTTAATTTAGTGTTTGATATTTTGGGTTTAGATCTTTCAAGTTAATTTTGTGGAAGATTTGTAAAGACAGAAAATTAGAACTAGCCATGTGTCTTCTTTGAGCAGAGAGCCAGTTGTTATTATACTTTAGTTTTTAAATGAAAAAAAGTTCAAAGAGACTGTTCACAAGTATGCTTAGTTTTTTAAAATTTTAAATTATTATTATTTTCTTTAGAATTTAGACAAGTTTGTTTGTTGGGGGTGGTTGTGATAAATGTTTAACAAGTGTTAATTGTACAAGTCAATAATGTAATATAATTATGGTTTTTTCTTGGATATCAAACATTTTGAGGACATTATAGGAAGTATAGATGGAGTCATGGAGATAAGGAAGTTTTGCTGGTAAAGAAAGGTGGAGTATCAAATAAAGAAAAGAATAGTCAGGGTTATAATGTGAGAATAAATTATAGTTATTTGTAGTAAACCGTCATATTTTTTTAAATACAACAACAAAATTAGTTGTTGCAAAAAAAGTTTTGTTTTTTCAAAAAGACAGAAAAAGAAGCGGGTATCGAGTCCCCATCGGGGACAGAGAATAGTGTCATCCCTATATCCGAGTACCCACGATTTTTTGTATGGACAATACGAAACACTCCAAGTTGGACTTCTAACATGATACCCTTTATCCATAAGTTCATTTTATCATTCGGTTAAGGGTAAAATGGTTATTTCTTGCCCATAAATTAATTGGGTTATTTGAAATTTAAACAGTGAAGGTATGTTGAACTTCTTACACACCAATTCTGTTATATTTAACCAAAGTTACTTTAAATATGACAAAAATGTCGGGATATATGTAATTTTTTAAAGTTGGGGGTAACTAAGCTTGAAAACATTTATAGTTGAGTATAACGATATGCAATTATTTTTATTATTGTATGAGAGGTATTTGACCATATGGAGGATTATTATGTTGAAAATATTTGTAAACTTAGAGGTAATTTCAACCATTAGTGTTAGAGTACTACATCTGAAAGATTTATCCGTTCAACAGCTTAAATAACAGTCTGGGCCTCTACCTAAAGCCTATCAGCTTGAGCTTTTAGGTGGATTGAGCTTCTAACATGGTTTTAGAGTTTGGTATGTTCTGAATGTGACCTACATATGCTATCTGTTTCGGGCTTAAAGGCCATGGATCAGAGAGCGTCAATTATGTCCTTGCACCATCCGTGCCTCCATCTATCAGCTTGAACTTTTAGGTGAGTTGAGTTTCTAACATGATATCAAAGTCTGGTTGGATTTGGACGTGACCTCCATACCATTTGTTTCAGGCTTAAGGCCCGTGGATCGGAGGTCGTTCCTGCACCCACGCTCTTTGTTTACATGTGTCTTTCAACCCGACTTCCACGTGAGAGAGGGTGCCAGACTACTACATCTGAAAGATGTGATTCCGTTTACCAACTTAAATAACAGTCTATGCCTTCACGTATTAGTTTGAACTTTTAGATAGGTTGAACTTCTAACAATTAGATTATAAAGTAAATCTATAATATTAAACTTTAATTTTGATAAAGAAATATGTAATTTATCATTAATAATATGTGCTAATATCACCAATAGTTTTCACTCAAATAGTTTCCTCAAGAAATGTTTATTGCTATTTTCTTTATTCAAGAGAATTTGAAAATAGACGTTTCCCGAATGTCTATTGTACAAGAAATGTCTATTGCTATTTTCTTTATTGCTATCAGCAATAGTTTTCACTTAAATAGTTTCCTTCTTTTCTTTATGATATAATCATAATATGTATACTAATATGGTATTAATTATAGGTACGTCAACAAGTCAGTGAATGTATCAGTGTTCTTCAAACACAATGAGTTCAAGCGATCTTATTTTTACACACGTGTTTCTACAATAAAATTAATTTTGTTGGGTTCAAATCTTCAAATCCCCAACTCAATCGAAATCAAGACCAAACTCAAATCTAATAATCAAAATTCTTTTAAAAGAGATCGCCAAAAGTTTACAAAATTTTGGTTGAAATTTTAAACTGACAGAGTAGTTTAAGTGTCTTCTACTCACTTAACTGTACATCACATGCATATATTTAAATTAAAATCTTTATTATTCAGCCTCATATATTATCAAAAAGACCATAATTTCTCTTGATAAGGCCATGAACAAATTCAAGCGATCTTATCAGTACTGTATTTTTAACTACAACAAAATTATATGTTGCAAAAAAAGTCAATTGTTCATTTATTTTTTAAAAAAACTGGAAATAAATATTACAGGTGAGCTTGAGAGAACAATGAAGTGAATAATAATTGCACCATAACTACATTTCTAGGTGCCAGCAAAACCCAGACGAGAAATAAATCATATGTGTCCCGAGCCTATTAAATAATGCTGTATAAGCAGAACCCCTTATCACACCATCTCATATCGTATCAGTGATAAGCTCATTGGCTTATCACCCACCCACCCACCTATCATCATATCAAATCTAAATCTCATCTCGTTTTCTCGCCGCACGCTATTTGCTTTGTCTGATACCTTAATTTTGTTGGGTTCAAATCTCCAAATCCCTAACCCTCTCTTCTCTGTATAAATAGGGCCACAAGCGAGAGAGCAAGATGGTTCTCTAGAGAGAGAAAGCGAGGAGCTTTAGAGAGAGAAAGCTCTGAATCGACCACCCATCTCCATTGATCTGTCATTTCCAGCACCACCTCTCTCTGATCGAAGGTACGGCTCGGTGGGTTTTTTTTTCTGGGTGTTTTTTTGGATTTTTGTTGGGGTTGTTGAGGGTGAGGTTTTGATGGGATTTTGGGATTGTTGTTGTGGTTGATTCAGTGATTGGTGTTGTGGGTTTGGATCTTTTGGGTCAATTTGTGCAGGATTTGTGAGGACGGAGAGAATTGGGACCAGGCATGTCTTCTCTGAGCAGGGAGCTGGTGTTTCTGATACTTCAGTTTCTGGATGAAGAGAAATTCAAAGAGACTGTTCACAAGTATGCTTGGTTTTTTGTGTTTTTTTTCAATTATTGTTGTTTTCTCCGGAATTGAGACAAGTTTGTTTGTTGGGGGTGGTTGTGATAAATGTTTTATTAATTGTTAATTGTACAAGTCAATAATGTGATATAATTATGGTTTGATAGATTGGAGCAGGAGTCTGGGTTTTTCTTCAATATCAGGCATTTTGAGGACATGGTGACGAATGGGGAGTGGGAGGAAGTGGAGAAGTATCTATCTGGGTTCACCAAGGTTGATGATAACCGATACTCCATGAAGATCTTCTTTGAAATTCGGAAGCAGAAGTACCTTGAAGCATTGGATAAGTGAGTGTGACGATTCTTAGAAAAAATGGAAAAAGTTTTTTTTTGTTTGTTATCATTTCATTGATGAGGATCATTATGTTGGTTTTCTGTAGACGAGATCGGGCCAAGGCTGTGGAGATTTTGGTGAAGGACTTAAAAGTTTTTTCAGCTTTCAATGAAGAACTTTTCAAAGAAATTACACATTTGTTGACGTTGGAGAACTTTAGGTACAAAATGATTGTTTTGATGAAGTTGTGTATGCTTAGTGTATTTGACGTGTTATATTTGTATGCTTGATCTGTTGGGTGGGTTCTTATGGGGTCCTTTTTGATTTTCAGAGAAAATGAGCAGCTATCGAAGTACGGTGATACCAAATCTGCAAGGGGTATCATGCTAGCTGAACTGAAAAAG
The DNA here is from genome assembly GCA_036897365.1 of Geranium brycei. Lineage (NCBI taxonomy): Eukaryota > Viridiplantae > Streptophyta > Magnoliopsida > Geraniales > Geraniaceae > Geranium > Geranium brycei. Next base: position 20,710 of record JAYMTP010000639.1, read on the forward strand.
TTGATAGAGGCCAACCCTCTGTTTCGTGATAAGCTGCAATTTCCCACCCTGAAGAACGCAAGACTGAGAACACTGATTAACCAGAGGTCTAGAATTTATTGCATTCCTTTTGTGTGGAGTTCAAAATATTGAGTTTTAGCTTTCCATATGCTTTGATTTTACTGACATTTTTGGCACCGATTGCAGTTTAAATTGGCAGCATCAGCTTTGTAAGAATCCAAGACCCAACCCTGACATAAAAACCTTATTTGTTGATCATTCTTGTGGCCAAGCAAATGGTGCTCGGGCTCCATCCCCTGTTACTAATCCGCTGATGGGTGCAGTTACCAAGCCAATGGGGGGTTTCCCCCCACTGGGTGCTCACGGTGTAAGTGAAAAGTATAATGGAGCTAATACATTTCATAGGCGTTAAGGTGCTTTTATATATCTATACCCAGAGCTTTGACTTTCGGTATTCATGTTTGTAGCCATTTCAGCCCACACCTGCAACTCTCTCAACTTCTCTAGCTGGTTGGATGGCCAGTCCATCTCCGGTGCCTCACCCTTCAGCTTCTGCAGGGCCTATAGGATTGGCTATACCAAATAGTGCAGGTATTAACTGCAGCCTTTTCCTGCCAGTTGTTTTATAATTGGCTTTACTAAGTTTTAAATACACTTGGACTTGGAAAACATGATGTAGAGCCTTGGTTGTTCAATTTTTCAATGTAAATATTGAACATAAGTACTAATAAATTATGTTATGTCAGAAGATAGGAAATATAAACAAGTTAGGTAATCGGGGAAGGTTCATCCCTATTGTATTCTTGGATCGAAAGTTTTTTGGAAAAAGTCCAAGTCGCGGGGATGTTCTCATTCTGTTCTTATATTGCTATTTCTCTTCTGTTCTCATTTATTCTTCCATCTCAGCTGATATTTCTTACGCTTTTTTTGCTGACCTTCATATCAGCCATCCTAAAGCGTCCCAGGACTCCTCCTACCAATAGCTCAGCTATGGACTATCAAACAGCTGATTCTGAACATATAATGAAGAGATCAAGAGCTTTTGGATTATCTGATGAAGTACTCTACATACTTCCCATTTCATGATATTCTGGATTAATATAATTGTCATGTTCCGTGTGTTTAAATATATTTATACTGTAAGTTTACCTGATTGATTCTTTGTTTACCTGATTCTGTAACAGCCTAATAATTTGCCAGCCAATATTCTTCCCGTTGCATACCCCAACCAGAACCATGGTCAGAGTTCCTACTCTTCCGATGACTTGCCAAAGAGTGTTGTAATGACTTTGAATCAGGGTTCTGCTGTCAAGAGTATGGATTTTCATCCAGTGCAGCAGATTCTTCTTCTTGGTTAGCTCCTCTCTTGATTAAAGAATAAACTAAATTTTGCTGCGATCTCTCTCTCAAGTTCATCCTCTTTTGATGTTGGACTGAATATGGTCATTTTAATTGGTTTCTTCATATTCTTAACGTTATTACTATTATTTTCAGTTGGGACAAACTCAGGGGATGTCATGGTGTGGGATATAGGCAGTCGTGAGAAGATTGCTGTTAGAAACTTCAAGGTGTGGGATCTTGGGACATGCTCGATGGCTCTGCAGGTTTGTTTATCATTCTAAACAACTTTTATTCATGTAACTAAAGAATATATTCTTAATGTTTTCTTGAGTAGCTTTTCTTAAGTGAATGTTTGCTTTGTGATTCTCTTATAGGCAAGTATGTCCAATGATTATACAACTTCGGTAAATCGCGTGATGTGGAGTCCTGATGGAACTCTTTTTGGTATGCTTGAAGGATTTTGTTACTTAGATGCTTTATTTTATACAATTAGATACCTGAGAATTTGGTGTTTTGCACTTAGATTGAAATTTTAAAAATAGTGATGAGCTATTTTTGTCATGTTTTTTTTTATTCCTACTTCAGGTGTTGCATATTCGAAGCATATTGTGCACATTTACTCCTACCATGGCGGCGATGACCTACGGAATCACCTAGAGGTTTGTGCTATCAGTCAACAATCAAGTCGTTGACATCATTGAGTTTTTTTAGTAGTCATTTGATTCAACAGAAGCACTTTGTAGGGCGAAACTTTTGCCTTTGTTGTACTTATGCATTCCATATATTTTGCTGTCTGTTTTTTCAGATTGATGCTCATTCTGGAAGTGTTAATGATCTTGCTTTCTCGTATCCAAACAAGCAACTTTGTGTGGTCACTTGCGGGGAGGATAGGCTCATCAAGGTTGGTGTTGCTATGTTGTTCATGCATTTGCATTTTCATGGGAATTTGTGAGTTAGACATCATAGAGCTGGATATTCTGCAGGTCTGGGATGCAGTTACAGGGACTAAGCAGTATGCATTTGAGGGCCATGAATCAGCTGTATATTCTGTATGCCCACATCACAAAGAAAATATCCAGGTGATAATCAGCTCATTTGATTACCATGTACTTGGCCAACCGAAGGGTTTTGGTAAATCTATTCTGTTTTCTTGATGTTTCCTCCAGAAAACAAATAATATAGAGATTGGACACTCCGGTTTCATAATGCAGCTGCTCCATTCTATGGTTTATGTGGAAATTTTTTGTTATCCCTTATAAGTTCACCACCCAATAGGTTTCGGACTTGAGATCTCCACTATGGAAGTCATATGTTTTGACTATTTGGTTTCTCCCCTTGGAGACATCATCTGCAAGAATTCATCCTTACCCTTCTTTTTGTTTTCAGTTTATCTTCTCAACGGCTACTGATGGGAAAATAAAAGCATGGTTGTATGATAACATGGGTTCAAGGGTCGACTATGATGCGCCAGGGCATTCATCAACCTCCATGGCATACAGTGCTGATGGAACAAGGTTACCATATGAATATTTTGTTTTGATTTTAAATTTCCATTAGGGACAGGATGCTGATTCTTTGTATCTTTTGCTTTTCTTCAACTTAATTATTTGGTCATCGTTTATGGTCAACTCATAGGTTATTCTCATGTGGGACAAATAAAGAGGGAGAATCATTCTTAGTGGAGTGGAATGAAAGTGAAGGAGCTGTCAAGCGTACATATCATGGACTGGGAAAGAGATCTGCAGGGGTTGTTCAATTTGATACCACTAAGAATAGGTTCTTGGCTGCTGGTGATGAGTTTATGCTCAAATTCTGGGATATGGACAATCTCAACTTGTTGACTAGTGTTGATGCAGAGGGTGGTTTGCCGGTAACTAATTGGCATAATGCTATTCCTCTTAACTCACAATGATTTTTTTGTCTACCACGTGATTAGTTGTTCTTTTCAAAATCCTCCAGGCTTCTCCTTGTATAAGATTTAACAAGGGAGGAATGCTCTTAGCAGTCTCAACAAATGACAATGGTGTTAAAATTCTAGCAAATGCAGATGGGATTAGGCTGTTAAGAACAATGGAGAGCCGCACATTTGATGCTTCTAAGGCTGCATCTGCGGCTCTTGTGAAGGTAAGACTTTTTAGACTTGTCATTTTGTGGAAAACAATAAGTTTCCTGAGTGCATGATGGTGTGCAGGCTTCTCCACTAGGTGCATTTGGCTCTGCAAATACAACTGTTGGAACCAGCATAGGCGAACGAGCTGCTCCGGTAGCAGCCATGGTCAGCATGGTCAGTTTTTAATCATCCTAGATTTGTGGACTACTGGACTCTTGTATCCTAATTAATATAGCTATCATAGTTCATGATGAATCCACATTTACATAACGTGCTTACATTCTCCTTTTGTGTTTTGTAGAACAATGATAACCGAAGTTTAGCTGATGTGAAGCCCAGAATTTCTGATGAGCCATTGGATAAATCTAGGATCTGGAAACTGACAGAAATCAACGAGCCATCGCAATGCCGCTCCCTGAGACTTCCTGATAATTCAACTGCAATGAGGGTATGGGTTCACTCTGCTAGCCTATTAGAAGCAACTCAATTAACTATTATAATCATGTTTCTATGTGTTGAAAAAATGCTTGGTAATGTTGACTTTGACAAAGCTGCATTTTCAAACATTTGATCTGTACGGCTGAAGTATGATTGCTGAATTCAAACTCTGCTTGAAGCAGATGGTCGGAAACAATTTCCTTGTGGTTTCATGTTTGTTTGCAGCACATACCAGTGTGCATAGTTTTATTTTATAACACCAAAGACTTCTATTAAGAGGGTGACCCTTGGTGCAATGATGAAGGTTGCTAGCCTCGTGACCTAGAGGTCGCAGGTTCAAGTCCTGTGTATAAAACGACACCCCTCAAATCCAACAGAGGTGGGAACCTCGTGCACTGAATCAATGATATTTTAAAATCATTATGAACCTCCACCATAATTTGCTAATATAAAGTTTCAATTAATTATTGGGCTGACCTTCTAGTTGTGGAGACGGGTACAATATATGTAACCCTTTTTAAAAAAAAATTACGTAATAATAAAATATATGACTCCATTTAAATGAAGGACAAACCCAACTGTAATGTTGACTTTTTAGTTATGGAGTTCGACATGTTACACATGTGATTTGGGCTTGAGGACGTTCCACTACGTAGCCCATTTGGTTGCCTTCCCTTGGTCTCCCAGTCCCATCTATATGTAGATGTGTATGCTATGACCTATGTGTAGAAGTGCACCCCTACAAGTGAGGGGAGTCTTTGAAGTATAAGGTCCCACATCGAGTAAAGTTTGAAAAAGAGTTACATATAGAAGGAAGAGCTAAACCCAACTTACAAGGCTGACCTTTTGATTGTGGAGTCCAGCCTGATGTATGTACCCGCTTTTAAAATTTTACAATTGGTGACCATAAATGTCTGCATCTATAACCATGCAAATGTTTTTTTTACATTCATTCCTGCTATACAGCATAACACACATAGGGGAGCATGGGTGGTAAAATTGTGCATGTCACATAAAGTATACTTCTAATCCATGTACATGATTGTAAATGGGCAGTGGTTATAATTGGGTTTTGATTGTTCTGTGTGTGCTGATTTGAAGAATTCTGCTCACATGTTGCAAATAAATCAGGTTTCTAGGTTGATCTATACAAATTCTGGACTTGCCATATTGGCATTATCATCTAATGCTGTACACAAGCTTTGGAAATGGCAGAGAAGCGAGCGAAAACCAAAGGTATCATTTCTGTTATTAGAGCTTCCATAACTAATCGTTGTTTGTTTCCACTGACAAAATTGTGACTCTTGTAGGCCACGGCTAGTGTCGCGCCACAGTTATGGCAGCCTTCAAGTGGGATATTGATGACAAATGACATCAACGATGCAAATCCAGAGGATGCTGTTCCTTGCTTTGCTCTTTCAAAGAATGACTCCTATGTTATGTCAGCTTCAGGGGGTAAAATTTCCCTATTCAACATGATGACGTTTAAGGTAGTGCCCTTTATCACTCATTTACTTTCCTTAAAGCTTATGCCTTCTATATGGCAATAAACAATGGTGGGAACTTTTGTTGATTTAGATTTATATATCTAGTTTTCTTCAAAAGTAGTATGTGCCCGCTTGAAACTTAAGTGTTATAATTCATAAATTTATCCTTTAGTAATCCATAATAAAAATCATAGATGTAGAAACTTTGAAAATGTGAAACTTTATGTTCAACTACAGTATGTAGTCTGGTGGTTACATTAAGCCCATGATAACCCTATCAAAACTATTAATATGTTAAGATTGTAATAGTACACATTTTCAGTGGGCATAAGCTCTTGACATGTTTCTTTCTCTGTTTCCCTTTACCATATTTTATGGTTTCTCTATCTGCAGACGATGACTACCTTCATGCCCCCACCACCAGCTGCTACATTTCTAGCATTTCATCCTCAAGACAATAATATCATTGCCATCGGGATGGAGGACTCATCCATTCAGATATATAATGTTCGAGTTGATGAGGTGCTAATTTGCTTCAATTGAAGCTCCATATTTGTTGGTTGGGATGTTTGTTTAATTGGAAATTGTATTGTTAATGGTCTGCATTTTCCATTTGCTACAGGTCAAAACCAAGCTAAAAGGTCATCAGAAAAGAATAACAGGTCTTGCATTTTCTCATGCTCTCAATGTGCTTGTATCTTCAGGCGCTGACTCCCAGGTAAGATACATGCATTAATAGAACTGTCTTAGCATTCAGCAATCTGAAATTTTTAACACAATAAAAGCCAGGACAGACATTACGAGGCATCAAAGATAATAAATGTGCTTGACTCATCATTTTCTTCCTTTTGTATTTACCAAGAGAATTATTCCATTTATCAATAATTAAGAAAATCGGAATGGAGAAACTTTGAGATGCATCTGATTTCTTTATTTTCAAACCACTGCTAAACTGATGATTTGGAATGATCAAAATCCTCCCAACCTCCTACTTCTGCAACCAAATGGTCGTCCTCGAGAAACATATGTACTTCCCCTGCCCTTGAATTAGTACTTTGCCTCTCTACGGAAAAAAAAACTAGAAAACTTAATAATCGTTTTTCCATCGTACTGTGGGGCTTTACATAGAGAAGCCGTCATATTTGGACGGTATTGCATATAAATGACTACTTCAGTCACTTATGCTCATTTGTTCATTTACTATACATACAGCTTTGCGTCTGGAACACCGATGGATGGGAAAAGCAAACCAGCAAGTTCCTGCAGATTCCAGGTGGACGTTCTGCATCTCCTCTTGCAGATACCCGTGTTCAGTTTCACCTAGACCAGACACATATGCTGGCAGTGCATGAAACGCAGATAGCTATTTATGAAGCACCTAAATTAGAATGCCTTAAACAGGTGAATAAATCTTCTACTTTCTATATTTGTAATCACATCAGAAATTTACTCAAATTTCAGATTGATTTTGATTACTGGGTAGAAACGCTTAAACTAGACATTTTATATCAACTAGAATCATATACTCTTCGTAGCTTTTAGCTGTTACTTCTCCATGCATCTTTGTAACATGAGGTCTAATTTAGTTTGATTTTGATTACTGGGTAGAAACACTTGAACTAGACATTTTATATCAACTAGAATCATATACTCTATATCTTTTAGCTGTTTCTTCTCCACGTACCTTTGTAACTTGAGGTCTAATTTAGTTTTGGGAAAATGTCGAAATGTTGTATACTATCACACTTTTGCAATAGGGTGTTGTGTACTTTGTTAATGGCAAAACGATGTTTTGAACTTTGATTTTTTTGTGCAAAATGTGTATATTTGTACAAAAATGAAAAAATTGCCCCTGAAATTAAGAATTAAGATTTTTATAAACTAATTTTTAACTTAAAAAAGTTCACAGCACATTTTTGCCACTATTGAAGTACACAACACCCTCTTGCAAAAGTGTGATAGTGTATACATCACGTTTTTGTCATTTTCCCTTAAGTTTTTTCAAAGACCGAACAATTCAAGCCTTAGCCACTGAGCTAGGTTCGTATCATCTGTTACTGCTATTCTAAAGATGGACACTTTTTTCTTCTTTCTATTTTGTAGTTTGTACCTCGAGAAGCTAGTGGTCCAATCACGCATGCTACATATTCCTGCGATAGCCAGTCAATATATGTAAGCTTCGAAGATGGCAGTGTTGGCGTTCTCACCGCTTCAACACTCAGACTGAGATGTAGAATAAATCCCACTGCTTATCTACCTCCTAATCCAAGGTGCACTTCGAGATTCACTTAACGTAAAAAGTAGAAAAAGCGCATACAACACAGCCGTTAATTTTGCTTACACATTTGTTTTTACCGGTTTACAGCTTGAGAGTGTATCCTTTGGTGATTGCGGCTCATCCAACAGAAACAAACCAGTTCGCCTTAGGTCTCACCGATGGTGGAGTCCATGTACTCGAGCCATTAGAGTCGGACGGAAAGTGGGGCACGACACCTCCAACTGAAAATGGCGCCGGGCCTAGCACAACTCCCGCTACAGCTGCTTCCGAACAACCTCAAAGATGATAAATCCCCGTGCACGCCTTCGCCTGTGGCCATTGTATTTATTTCCTCTATATGATCCCGCTTCCTGGCCTCGTGATTATTTTGAATATTGAGGGGAAGCCGCGGAATGTAGGTAACAGTAGTTTTAGGATACTTAAAATTCAACCTGATGATAGAGAGATTGTTTCAAGAGACATCTTTGATATAAATGTTTGTCGATCTCTCTATCAGTAGGCTAACTGGAGAATTGTGAGTTTATGGTGTAAAAAACTATAAGAATGATGCTCCGAAGAACAACGAAAAGTGGAGGTCGTTCGCTACGGACCCGAAAGAACTCTGCAGCAAAACTGTTAGCTGGTTGTTTCATCTTTTTCTTTTGTATGAAGTGTTGTTTCAGATATGATATTCTTTCTCTTTTTTAGAGCAGTGGTGGAAATTCTATTATTGTACTAGAGCTCTTTGTAGTAACTTAGTGAACTCTTTTGGTTATTGCAGATAATTTTGCTGGAGGTTTTTTCACCATTTACAAGTGCTGAATTGAGTACATTTATGCACTCTTATACACTTGTAAATGTTTTTGAAAGTGTTGGTGATTAAATTTCCAACATTTTTTACTTTTAAACTACTAAAATCGGAGACCCATAAGTAAAGATAGAGGGTTGAAGAAGAATACGATGCGTGCCAAAAATCAAGAAGATTTGAGTTTTTGTTCTCTTTCTTCTACATTTTTTCGTTCGGTTGGTGAGAGAAATATTCGAGTTCAAGTTCGCTTAAACTACACCTTTGGTGTAAGGTGTTAGTTCGGAGTCGTTATATCCTGAGAGGCATACGCTCGTCGAATCGAACTCTCGAGAGGGAGAGCGAATACACTCTAAGAAAACTGTCAAACAAGCCTCGACTATTTCTTTACGATGTAAAACTTTGTATTTGGTAAAATGTTGATTTATAATTTATAAAGATTGATATTAATATTTATTTTTACCATTCACAACTTGTTGATTCCTTTTAAATTATTTTTATGTTATTTAACACGCATAAGACTGTATATAATAAATATAAAAGGAATAACTTCATATCAATATACTTGCAATTATGTGTTTTTTAGATAGCGCACATAATCTTTTTTATTTTTTAATTAGGCAGGTCACTTAAAATGTTTTTTTTCATTATTAACTCCATAAAATTTTTTGTTTTTATTTTATTTTTATTTTCAGAAATGACCAAAAGGCCCCTAAATCTGTTTTCAAATTTCAAATTATGTCACCTTAACCATTCATTCCTCCCTGTCTCTCACCACGCCGTCGCCGCCCTGCAAGCTCTTGCCGTCGGCGATACCTCCCCATCCCCACCCGCACCTCCACTCCACCATATGCTTCAAGCGATTAAACAAATTTGTCGAGAATTTACTTCCATATAGTATGCTTTAAACTTTTTGGGTACGATGTTTTGCTTCTCACATGACATAAGTGCACCGTGCCCCTTCGGAACAATCTCACCAGTCATTATGAGGGGTAATAGAGATTTACAGCATTATTTATTTATTTAATCACTACCCTGACAACTTATTTTTGGCCATACAAAAAATAAAGGGATAATGACAGTTTAGTACACTTAACTATCCCGAAATGACACTTTCATACCCTAACTAATTTTCACTATCTTTTAGTACTCGAACTATTTTTTTTTGTTGACAACTTACCCTTAAAATGCCTAAAATACCTAAACTATCCCTAGTTTTGATTTCAATTTTGCCCGGTTTATTGCGGCCCACGCATCACGATGACCGGGTTGAACAGTGAACGGTTTGCAGTAAACATGGCATAATTGAAATCAAAACTAGGGGCAGTTTAAGTATTTTAGACATTTTAGCGGTAAGTTGTCAATAAAAATAATCATGGTACTAAAAAAGAGAATTAGTTAGAATACGAAAATATCATTTCTGGATAATTAGGTGTAGTAAACTGTTATTATTACAGGGGTTATGAGGCTGTTAATATTTGGTGTTTTTTATCATTTTTATATTTGACAATAACTTTGATATGAGCATGTTAGCAATTAAATTTTGAATATTTTAACTTTTAATTCAGTAAAATCGGAGGTCTATAAAAAAAATTGACCAAATATTAAGTTGAAGAAGCACCGTGGACGCCGAAGGTGAAAGACTATATACGATGTTGTTTTGAACTCTTTTGGTTAGAATGTAATAAATATACAACGTCAAAGTAAAAGCTAAACAAAACAGTTAGCTAGTCTAGTGATAATATGTGTGAGTTGTATCTACGGGTGTAAACAAGCCGAGCCGTCGGCTCGTGAAAAAAGTGTTCGGCTCGAGCTCGGCTCGGGCTCGAACGAGCTTG
>JAYMTP010000640.1:0-30985 GCA_036897365.1 Geranium brycei
CGATCTACTGGGCTCTCCAGGGCACGATGTTTTGGGCGATTTTCGTTCTGGGGCACGATTGGTGATGACCCAATTCAGCTGTTGTTTTAATTTCTGTAAAGCCTCTTCAACACCATTTCTTGTTTTGTGATTATGGACTGTGTTTGGTTTTATGGGTTTCTGAGTTTTTGGTTTGTGTGGTTTTAATCAGTGACTTGTCCTTCAATAATCTCAGTGGCCCTGTGCCTAGATTTCCAGCAAAGACACTCATAATCAATTTTTTTTATCTCATTCACTTACACAGAAACACGTTATTGAAGTTTGTTGATGAACTTTCTGGGTTTTTTTAGTATTGTTGGGAACCCATTGATCTGTGCAACTGGGTGGGAGAAAGGTGTGAGAGAGAGAAGGTGAGAATAGAGGAAGACATGGTTTGAAAATTTAAAACACTTACAGGGGCATTTTGGTCTTTTAACCTCAAAATTTAACAGATTTTTTTAAAAAATGGACGGAAATGGCTCCGGGTACTTACGGCGAGAATTTTGAAATTTTAGAATACCTACAATGTCAAAAAATACTTTAGGGATACTCAGGTGAAAATGTGTCAAATTTAGGGATACTTAGCTGACATTATCCCTGTAAGAAACAATAATAAATAATCAAACTAGAAAACATAATATTAATAAGAACCTTAATTTAATTAACTATTCTAACACAAATATTTATTTTATTTAGGCACGAATTACTTAAAAAAATTAAAATCAAACTCAATTGAGAAGTAGGTTGCAGATTTCAATTTGTGCAATCTTCATAACTGGCTCTGAATTTCCAAAGAAAATTATGGGCTTGGTTAGTAAGAAATAAGTTGCAGTTGACTAAATACAACTTGGCTAAGGGCAGTAAAATACTGTTTGCGATATGCATAAACTCATCTATCACTCGAGTTAAGATTGAATTACTTTTTTTTATTCAAGCATAACGAATAAATTTTACCTTGATTAAACTCTTATCATTACAGGTTCCAAGAGCCCAATTCTATATGCAATGTAGCGTTAATCAACACTCTCTTCTCTACTACGAAGTCATTTAACAAAAGAGGTGCTTTAAATACGAAGATTGTGTGGAGATAATGCTAAATAATGGAATGAAATAAAATCTATGTCTTCGAGTGACTCGGTGTTTTTTGTATACTACATCGCTTTCCCTAACTACTTTTAAACCCATCCTATCCAAACACCATGCCGAGCCTTGAATCTTGGTTTGAAGCCAGGGAGTAAACAATGCCAACCATTAAGTCAGGCTCAAGCTGGTCGAGTGACTCGGTATTAATGTGTATAATAAGGTTGTTAAATATTGTAATTGGATTAAATAAATACATGCGATAAGTTGAGTACATTTCACAAAATACCCTCCATATTTTGTAGCTTTTAGTTGCATATATATGTTAGCGTAATTTTATAAATATTAGAATTTTACCGATACTTATCAGTAATAATTATGCAGTGAAGATGAGTTGGTGTGGTAATGTCTGATTCGTAGTTCTTTACTTATTTTCAAAATGTTTAAAAGTAGTTGTATTTTGTTCATGGGTGTAGGTGTTCAAATAGGGTTTTCGGATGCGAGCGAGGGTAATGGGAATCGGGTTTACTTTGCCAGCGACGAGTTATATTTTGGTGTTGAAGACGTAGAAGACTGTTTTGATAACGGTGTTTTTGACTTTGAGGATGCAAGAGTTCAACCTCTTGGCTACGAATGTAATCCTCGGGTCATCTGGCCCTCGCCATATGGGTTACGCCTCATCCGTAATCATGATGATGGAGGCTTTGTTGCAGATTATTGCTGATAAAAACAAATAAAATGTTGGTTTTTATAAAACTCATTGATGAATAATTTGCTTGTTGGAAAGTTTGTATTATAATGAAGCTTTATTTATAGGTTTGGAACTTTGTTGTTGTTCAATTTACTTGTTAATTATCAGTCTGCCAGATTTTCAAAAATAACTATACATAACTCTCAATTATTCATTGAATTCAAGTACACAAATACCAATTTCTCTCAAGAGACTATCTTGAATTCGCTCTTTGATCTTCTTCTCTGCTCAGGTCAGGTCAGTTCTGGTTCTGAATCGACTCATAAACCTTGCTATAAGTGTTTTTGTGTGATTGCGCATTGACTACTTTTTCTGGTTATTTGTGGGAATTTCTGGTAATCTTCACAATGTTTTAATAAACACTCACATAAAAGAAAATGGTTGGGAGGTTCTGCAGAGCACAGTCCAAGTTTCATCAACTCTGCTACAGTTAACAAGTCTTTTACATTTCTCACAACAATGCCATTACATTTTTCATTACTTCCTCACAACAATGCAATTAACTTATGTACCTGTTGCCTGCCAAACCCGATGATCAAATTTTAGGGGACGACGATGCAAAGATGTAAACTTCATCGTATCCCTTCCTGTACAGTCAAAACATGCAAGGATCAAATCGGAGAGCTCGTGTTACTGAAAAAAATATATCAATACAAGCTAAGGCATGCTCTGAAGTTTGTTAACTAACCCATCCTTTCCGCAGTATGTGGGGCTATAGTTGTAAATTAAACTGTCTAGCACTTTCTGAGCCGGAGGCCTATTTGACGACTTTCTAGCTTCACTGCACCAAATATGTAAGAAAGTTTGATGTCAAGTTCTCATTTCATGTTTTATCTGATAGTCTACATTTTCCAGGATATAACATAACATTCACTACAGGTTGCATCAGCTATTGAACGGTAAATAGATCGTTTCAGCATCCAAAGTTGAATTAACAAATATTTCATGGCCAATTAATTTGAATTTCCAGATTTATTTAAGTCCTCACCTGACAAAGAAGTTTGCAACTTGTTGGGTCACTTGAATGGCATCATCTGAATGTGGAATTTTAGACGAGCCCCATTCAAAAGCGTTTTTCTGCAAAATACATTGGTAAGAAAAACAAAATGAAATCGAGATATCTGCATGATAGATTATCAGCACATTTACGTGAGTACCTCGGGATGCCATTGGAAGCCGGTCACGGGATAGTCACGTGCTTGCACTGTGGAGACATATTCCTGGTTGTACATATTTTTCTAATTTTAGGCATGATACAAAAATATAGTGGTATGTTCCATAGCTAACAACCGATTTGTGATAATAACCAAATGATTTGATAAGTACCTTGTTGTCTTCATCGAAGCTAGTTGTCAAGATCTTGAAGAAATTATTGAGTTTTGGATTCTTTGAAAAGCTTCCAGGCGAGATACCGTACTGTTGCAGAAAATGAATATATATCAGCAGAGAAAACACCACACAGTTTGTGGGACATATGATGATAATTAATAAATAAGAGAAACTGAAACCAAATGAAGCTTCTACTGACATCTACACAACGTCCAGAAAAGCATAAACATGGATTATGATTTAACATAAAAGACAGCTCCTGGAAAGCGTAATCACATCACTAAAGCAGCGTGTGAATGATTGGAGCAAAATTAAACAAACCAATTGTCACTTCTATAACATCAGTGATAACAATTATTGGCAAAATCAGGATTAGTTGAAAGCAACAAATGGTTGTCTCATTCCCAAAACCTAGGCACATATTGAAGATGATAATACCCTGAATGGATCAAGCTCTTCTTGGGTCATGATCATGTTTAACAAGAAATGAAATCGGAAAAACCATTAATGTAGAGATATTCAGGATGACATGCCATTATTCATATTCTACAGGAGCAAATTAATCAACCAAATCGTTTACATCTTATAATGAGAATAAGAGTAGTCAATAATATTTTATAACTCACCAGATGTTTCTGCATGGCGAGACAATCTGTACTCAGCTTCCTAAGCAGGTCTGGAGGAAATCTGCACAAGAATACAAATTTTAACTCGTAACTATCAACCGACATTTTTAAACATCAAGTGTCAATTAAGTTGGACAAAACTATATATCATAAGCATGCCCGGGTATAACGTACTGTATCTAAAAATCTGCCTACGTGAAAAGAAAACAAGGAAATAAAAAATAGTCAATAACCACTGTTGAAGATATAAGTGAATCCCACAACTCCATATGTCGTCTAAAAGAGGGAAAAAATGAAGTTTGTATCTGAGAAACACGATAGACCCATTAGGATGAGGTAACTACAACTTATAGAGATCATCAGAATGCTTAAAACTGTTAACCAAGGGTTGTGTGGGTATTGCTAGTGTAAAAAAGAATGCTTACAAAACTGTTGCTTAGAGTATTGAAGCTAATCAAACTAAACACATAAAATTTAACTGGAAATTATTTTAATATAAAATTATGTACCTTTGGAACACAGTTCCCTCAATTTGTGTGTTCTCCACGAACTGTAGAGTAGACGCCATATCCGGTGCACTAAATGATTCAAGAATGTTTCTATCCTGTTTTCAAGAAATGAAAAATTATTACCAATGCGCATGTGTGCAAGCCGAGAAAAATTGCGTGATTAAAAAATAAAATATGATTTCACCCCAAAAGAAACATTTCTGAAGCAATTTTAACTAGGAATTGAAAGCTTAAAGTAAAAGGTGAGCAAAGAAATCAAAATAATGCATTTATTCAATGCAGATTTTTCAAGTCTACCATACCCATCAAACTGGTTTTTTCTGTATCATTTTTTATCAGCAACAATTAAAGAAATCTTAATCTAATGTAACTCAAGATCTCACTTATGTAGAAGTGGGTTCCTTACCACTTGGCCCAGTATGTTTGGTTTCTTTATCATTCATACAAACTATACTAAACTAGACTGAAGACATAAAATAGTAGATGAAATCATGATAGAAATAGATTACCTCGCTGATTATCATTGATACGAGTTCAAAACCTAGACAAATTCCATACAGTGGGAAGTGATCTCCTGCATCGTTCTTCTCTAAGACTTTCTGCAACGGATATAAACGAATAGTTCACAGTCTATATGAGGAAATAAGCACGATGTAAAACTAGCATACAGATACTTTATTTTTAATATTTTAAAGGTGTCATGTGAGTAAACTCATAAATTGCATTTGGAGGAAGGAATATAAAAACGGGCTGGAATGAATCTGACTATTTGCTATAACTTCAAAACATTATCGTGCTAACTCAATCTACATAATATGGAGATCTTGCTAAACCTAACACTGTAGACTTGTTGATTAATTAAAACTTCAAATCCTGGAAAAGCAGAGAGGCAAAAATGAATCATCAAAAGAGGCTGATAGTTATGTGATATGTATGGCCTACCGCCATAAGCATCAAAACTTTACACTGATGGACACAGTCTCGCATTCTTTAGTCTCCTACAATCAAATCTCATAGCCAAAAATACAATTCTAAAAACCTACTTCCAATTGGTGAAGCAATCATAAGGAGGAACAACAAAATTTTGGACTTCTTCCAAATTCTAGCTTTCAACTATAATTTCCTATCTCTTTAGAAGGCAACTTCAACCACAATATTATTTTCCACATCTTTCTTGGATGATTCATTTAAAAGGAATCTAGTGTTTCCGAACCATTCTTTACATAGTACAAAATACTAGAAATATTCTACATATATCAACATTTTATACAGTCAAACATGATTAGCAAGTACCTTGAAGATTGCCTCGACAGTCTTATAATACAAACCACCCCCCTTAGCCCATCCTCCAGTAAAGAGAACTCCATTGACCAGATTGAGCTTCTGCAATGCAAATAAAATCAGCCAAGGAACAAACTACCGACAAAGTAAAGCTGCCATGACAGCAAAGTTGATAGTTAAGCATTAGCTTGCTCTGTCGCCTTAGCAAATGAACGACGTCATTGAAAATTGAAAAATCAAATGTTCCTAATACCAACGGCCTTTCTGAAGAAAAAAAATAGATAGAAACAGTATTCCACTATGCACTCAAATAAGTTAATCGGCTTATATGTTACAACCAGTTATATCAAAATGGACCGATCAACAAACTCTCACTAACGAACTAATTAGAAACGAAATTGAACTTTCAAAAGCATAACAAATTAGAATGCAAGGTTCAAATGATATGCTCAAAAAGTCGTGAACTATAATCTTCTCCAATACCGATTTTTGCAACTCATTGCATTACACAATCATACATATATATGGAAATTACCATTTTCGAGCACTATATGAACTCACTGAACACCAGTAACAAGGACTCCAAATAAATCACCTACTTATCTACTAAATTGCAGACTCAAGTTTAAGAACATATTGTCTAGAACTAAAACATAACTCGTGATCCTCACTAATCTTGTGTAACTCAACATTTGCAACAAGTTGACATGTTCTAAATGTAGTGTCTAATCCTATTTTTTTTCAACTCATAATCAGGAATCAGATTCAAGACAGTTCACTGAGTTCATGGTCCACTTCTCAACAAAACTACAACCTCCGTTTCTCTGCAACTCCCCCCAACTTTCTCGGGAACCAATCACCCCCAAATCCCACAAAGAACACAAAACACCCAATTTTTTTCTCCTATTTCCAGGTCAAAATCGAATCACCTCCAAAAGAACCTCCCTGGGCTCGTTGTAAATCAGAGGAATGACCCGTGCCCCGGCCGATTCAACGAACTTCACGTACGACGCCGCAATATACGACACACCTCTCCGATCATTCAACCTCCCGGAGGCTCCGTCGCCGGGATGGCTGAGGATTCCGATCACCGGCATGTAATTGAGCTTAATCTCCGGCTCCGAGCACCTGGGCGTCGACGAGCTCTCCGAGTCACGACCCAGTTGACAGGTGAGCCCAATAGGCGACTGAGACTTAGCCAGAGTCGTGTCCTTGGAGAAAGAGACCATCAGAGGAATCCAGAGATAGTTCCAAATCTCCGAGTACCCAGATGGAGAAGACGAAGAGGACGAGGAAGAAGAAGAGGCCTCGATCGGAAAATCGGAGGCTTCTCCGACGGCGGAGCTAGAGATGAACTGGGTGTGCATTTTTGGGGCGATCGGAGCGGAGAGAGCGATTCCGGTGAGAGGAGCTTGACATGAAATGTGGGTTTAGCTGGGATTTTTGTTTCCGGCGACGGAGAGAGAGAGAGAGAGAGTCTCAGGCGAGGTCAGAGCTGGACAAAAATGGCGACGCTTTTGGAGCAGAGAGGAGCTATTGGCTTATTTTTTGACGAAGATAGCGTGTGAAGAAGACGAATCAGAGACTCGTGTGAATGGAACTTAAAAGTGTTTTAGAATTCTAATCCTTTCTTAAACAATGAATTAAATGATGATTATGAAATGATCCGAAATGGGCCGGAATTAAATTTTTCTATGACAAATCAAAACATTATAAATCAATGGTGGTGAGCCCATCAAAGTTTAATATTTGATGTGGAGGACCAATATGCTCAATTATGTATAGGAAGAAAAATAATAGTACACTTGAAGTTGAAATGTAACAAAAATCAAGTATACGTCTTAGAGGACGCTCCAGAAATTTGAGGCACACAATTTTTTTATTGGAGATGAAAAGTGTTGTTCGAGTGCATTGTCGAGACAACTCGTTTACTCTAATGACATAAATGTAATGAAAATTTAGGGGTAAAATTGTTAATTTATATGATTTTATTGATATGACTTAACAACAGTAATGAAATGAGACAAAATGAAAATTAAGATACCAGAAAAAAATAGTTAGGGTAGTAAAGGGTGACTATGGTTATGTGTAGTAGTAAACGGTCTTTTTCCCTTACATTAAATAACATAGTCTAAATTTTCACCGATCTGCTTGATTTGTAAGTGAGTCGGAGTTTAATATTAAGACGATCAATGAAAGTAGAACTTTGGGTCATGTGCACTTTTTAGATCGACAATAGATACAATTTGTAGCTATGAGCACATCCTGATCTTTACTAAATAAAATGAAGATCTTTCATCATATACCTGAGCAATTTTTCTGGTGATGACTCTTCCTAAAAGGTACGTCTCCTTCACTAAATCGACAACCATCATTGCATTACGGAGAAGGCTGACTTGCCTCTCAAGTGGGTTGATGGCTCCAAACTTAGCTTCCAAACCATTGCTTTTCTCGTTCAATCTCGTTATTCTCGGTCAATTCAGGAGTAACGACGAAGAGGTTGGGCTTGAAGATGTTTAGCTTGAGTAGGCCTAAATGATGAGGGTGACTGAGACTTGAGTTCGTGGGAGAGCGTGACAGTTTAAAAGAGACCATTTGATTCTTATTGCTTCATAATGTTAATTTATAAGTTACGAAAATCAACTAAAATCATGTTTTGTTATTTTTTATTTCTTTGATATGAATTTTTCTGGTCGAGTTTTGGAAAATCCTTGCACCTGGTTGGTTTTGATCGGGTCGGACACCCGAAACCTCTTACAATTTTTCCATAGGACAGGTACCGGTTGAGAATGAGCGAGCCGAGTGTGAGTTTTGGCGAAATCCGACCCGTTGTCATCCCCAGTAAAATTTGTATAACTGCCTAACAAGTTAAGAAAGTGTCGGGCCTCAGCCCAATAACCATCCAACTACAAAATCATCAAATCTGGGCCACATAATCTAATCCACTAGCCCGGCCCAATTGTGCTTCTCATTCGGAAAGAGTCTGGGCCCAGCTCATAATCCACGTGTGCCCAACCGCGGAGCAGGCGCGTGGCAATCAAAAGAAAAGAAGCTACACACAATGTGGGGACCAGAAAGATAGATCACGTGGATGCAAGCACGGGGGTCACACGTGAGAGAGCGCGGGGAAAGAAACCGTACTGGCGTCCGCATCATCTTATGATGCACACGCAGATACGGTGACGTGGCTTCTTATACCTTGATCGATCACGCAGCTGATCTGGTGGGTCATTCCACGTGCGTGGCCCCACCGAAACGCTATCGCTTCCCTCTCGTACACATCGACGTGGACGGTTTCTGAACGCTCGATGGACCGATTTTTCCACGTGTACGGTTCCGTCACTCCTGGTGGGACCAGCGCCCCCCTGCAGAAACGGTTGCGTTTTACAGTCTCTGTGACCCCACTTTATTTTAATCATCTCCTTTTATGCTTTGCTTTGATACACCTGAATTCTCCAAAATAGCCTTAATGATTATTATCAAACTGTTAAGAGTAAATTGAAAATAGTGAAGGTGCACTATTCAAATTTTGTCAAAAGTTACAGTGAATTTATATTTTTTTCTTACAAATTGTTGTTCAAATCATTTCATTCAGATCAAAATAAAAAATAATAATGATTTTTAATTTGTACTCGCTGATTTTTTTATTCCGGTAGTGTGCGAGAGGAAAACACACCGACAAACTTAAGTTGAAAAATAATATTTTAATTTGTTTTTAAAATCATTTAAACATCAATTTCTCTGTTTTTATATAAATATATGAAATTTGTAAAAAAGTAAGTTCATAGGAAGTAGAGGTATAAACGAGTTAAATCGAGCCTCATTTTCTGCAAGGATGGCTTCGGTTCGTGAAAAAAATGTTCAGTTCAAACTTAGCTCGGCTTCGAACGAGTTCACACAAGTAAGCTCGATTTCGGTTCGTTTAAATATGAATACAAACATTTATTAAAAATTAAAAAAATAATTCATTAAGTAACAAATGAGCCGGTTTGAGATTGCCTCGACTTGATCCGACTCGTCTAATTCCATTATAAATATTTATGACAATTCTAAAAGTATATTAATATAAAAATTAAACGAGCCGGCTCTCGAGCCTATCAAGCCTTAAAATGTTAGGTTAGAGTTCGATTTGTTTATTAAATTAGCCCAATCTTAAATTAGTATGTGTCGAACCGAACTCGAGTAGCTCAATAAAAGTTCAATTCGTTTCCAGCTCAGCAACATCGACACCTTTTATAAGTTATCCAACGGTTAATAAACTGGTGGTAAGTAAATCAGTGAATTGACATAAAGTTCAGGGGCATTTCAGTAACACCAGCACGGCACCACATAATTGTAGCTCACCATCTTCGCAAAAACAAAAAGCTCGCTCACACTTCCTTTCACACGCAGACACTGGGTTGATTCTCAGAGTCTCGTTCCCTATTTCCCCAGCTTTCCCTCAGAAACCACTTCTGGTTTCGCGAGCTGTGTCGACCATCGGAGCTATGATTCCTCCATAGACGTCGACGGCCAATCAGCTTCGTCTCCAGCAAGTCCGATTTCTGCTGAATTTACCTCAATTTCTTCGATTCTCGCAGTCCAGAAGCGCGCGATCGTCGTCGAGCCGATCCGATCGGAGCTGTGGTTTCGATGACGTCGGGGACGAGACTGCCGTCGTGGAAGGAGAGGGAGAACAACAAGCGGCGGGAGCGGCGGCGGAGGGCGATCGCGGCGAAGATCTTCGCCGGGCTGAGAATGTACGGCAACTACAAGCTCCCGAAGCACTGCGACAACAACGAGGTCCTCAAGGCCCTCTGCAACGAGGCCGGCTGGACCGTCGACCTCGACGGCACCACCTACCGCAAGGTAACACAAAATCAATCAATCTCTCCTCCGTTAATCAATTTCCCCAGAAATTTTCTCTGCTCCCCAGTCGCTCCCCGTTTCCGCTAACCTGCGCCGGATTCGGCGGTGCACGTTAGCCTTGCCGCGTGATTGATTGTTTTAGGTCTCGTGCTAACTTGCGCCTGGCGCTCGGAGCATGTTAGTGTTCGTCAACACTGGTTAGGTTTAGCTGCTTTATTTCGTTTTCGCCGGTGAAAATTAGTGAATTTTGTGTGGATTATTAATTACTTTATTTATTAATTATTAATTTTCAGAATTTTCTCTGCTTCCAATCGTGCTCGGTTTGTGCTAACATGCGCCGGAGTCGGCGTGCATGTTAGCCTCCGCCGCGTGATTTTAGGCCCTGGCTCGTGCTAACTTGCGCCTGGCGTTCGGAGCATGTAGTGTTTGTTAATATACTGTTTTGCTACTTTATGGCTCCGGCGTACGTTAGATCTGGTCAAGCAAGACGGTCCTTTATTTTTTGTTTTACCTTCTTTCTGTTTTTTTTCTCCAGCAACCTTTTTTCGAGTAGGCGTGAAGCTTTGCTTTAGATTCTCTGTATGCTTCTTGCCAAAATGCCAACAGTAACATAGATCTCGAGATGACTAAAATGTCCTTGTTGAGTCTACAGAAAAAGCCCAGAAATGCTTTTGCTTTTGTACCAAAACAAAACCCAGTACACAGCTCTCTCACACAATACAAGCATTGTTTTTTGCATCACAGAGAAAAAGTAGATAATTGCAAAATAGACCCTTAAATATCTCAACTGTGAACCTGTGGGAGGTGCCCTGTTTTTTACTATTTCAGAGAGGCCCTTTTTGCCTTAGCAGATGCTGATTATAGACTGATAGTGTTTGTGCTTCATGTGGAGATGTCAGTTCAATTATTTGGGGGTGCATTTATTCATGGCACACTTAAGAGACTGTGCTTTGAATTTAAGCTTTGAGATGCTGCAAATGTAGGTCCTTTTCCAAGCTGGGCTGGCTTGTTGTTAATTATTTTTCAGTCTCTGCAGATGGGTTAGATAGAATTAAATGATTGGCATGGGGTATAGTTCTTTGTGGGTTTTTTCTTTGGAAAAGTAGCCAATGAATGAAGAATAGGATGAGTTATATTGGTAATGTTTCTTACCCGAGTTAGAGTAGGGACCATCGACCGTGGTTATGCATGAAGAACTCATCCGTGACCCCTGTAGGTGCTATCCGTAAGAAATTAATGACATTAATGAGGGGAAAAAGTTTGTGTGGGTGGTTTTATTAATTCATTACTTTGGAATTACAATTGTACAAGGAAATTGAGTCTAAAGCTATAGGTAGCTAGTCTCTTGCAGCTATGTAGCTCATGTTCTAGAGAAAATAAAATTAAGTTTAGAAAATGCATTTGACTCCTTATGTATAGGTGAAAGTTGTGAATAACCAAGACATCATATTTAAAACTGTAAATTGATATATGTGACACAGGAAAAATATGAACAGATAAACTCATTTAGACTATCCAAAACTCTACAAGGCGCTAAATAAAACTTAGTATTTGATATGATGAAAATACAAGGATTTGTGATGTTTTTACAGAAAAATCAATCACGGGCTGTGTCAAATGCCAGTGAAATTCATGGATCATATTTTCCTTCAAATCCTATGAATATGCTTACTTTTTAGCTGATAATCTTTCTATTATTGTAGGGTTGCAGGCCTCTAGGGCACATGAATGTTGTCGGTGCATCAGCAACTGCTAGCCCTTGCTCATCTTACAACCCAAGTCCATGTGCTTCCTACAACCCTAGTCCTGCCTCGTCTTCCTTCCCCAGTCCAGCTTCATCCTCCTATGCAGCTAACCCCAATGTCGACGCCAATTCTCTCATCCCATGGCTAAAGAACCTCTCATCGTCCTCCTCATCAGCCTCGTCTTCAAAGTTTCCAAATCTTTTTATCCACA
Source organism: Geranium brycei (assembly GCA_036897365.1). Taxonomy (NCBI): domain Eukaryota; kingdom Viridiplantae; phylum Streptophyta; class Magnoliopsida; order Geraniales; family Geraniaceae; genus Geranium; species Geranium brycei. The sequence goes on from JAYMTP010000640.1 coordinate 12,399, forward strand.
GCGGATCCATCAGTGCTCCCGTCACTCCTCCACTGAGCTCTCCATCCCGAACCCCCAGAATCAGAACTCACTTGGATGACCAACCAGCCCGCCTTAGCTGGGCTGCACAGCATTTCCCCTTCCTGCCATCTTCCACTCCCTCGAGCCCTGGTCGACGGGCTGTTCCCGACCCAGAGTGGTTTTCTGGGGCGCGAATCCCGCAAAGCGGGCCAAATTCTCCGACATTCACCCTTGTTTCTTCTAATCCTTTCGCGTTCAAGGAAGAAATGTTTGCTGGTGGCAGATCCCATATGATGACTCCCGGGCAAAGCGGCACATGCTCTCCTGCTATCCCAGCGGGTTGCGATCACAATGCTGATATTCCAATGTCTGAAGCATTTCCTGACGAGTTTGCCTTCAGAAGCAACATGGCACGCCTGGTGAAGCCATGGGAAGGAGAGAAGATTCATGAAGAGTCGGGATCAGATGATCTAGAGCTCACACTCGGGAGTTCAAAAACCAGGTGCGTTGAGACTAACATTTGAATAGTCATGTTGAGGAATGTAAAAGATCTGCACCTTCACTCAATTTATCTCATGTTGCAGATAAAAAGCTAAGCGACGAAAAGAAAAGATCAACGATATCAATCCATGAAGTACGAATCATGACCCCCTCGTGTGTGTGCTGTTTGAGTGAGTAGCAGCCTATCTTTACTTCTCGTTCCCCTCCTTTAATTTATTTCCATACCGTTGTGTCGTGAGTTCTTGAAGCTATCTGTCATGGTTCTCGCCTTCACCGTGTAAACCTATGCTTTTCACTTTTTCGTAGTTTGTGGAAACCCAAAGCTTGCACTTGAGAAATGAAATTATGATTTGCTGTTGAAACTAGTGCTCAAAATTTGATTTGCTTTGTGTGTTTCTTGATTAATGGAGGAGTGTATGGAACTGTTTTGAGGAATTGAAGATACTGATGTTACTGTAGAAATCTTTGGGAGTGATTGAAGGGTTTGTGCTGCCAATATGTCTGCTGCCCCATGAGTGATGGAGCAATAGGATCGTTGCCTATTATTGCCAATTATTGGTCTGATATAATACAATGAAACTTGTTGCAGACAATATAATTGTTGTGGACCAACAACGCCACTGCAATTTTGTCACTGAAATGCTTGAAATTGGCTTTTATGTACCTTTAGTTTTCTTTTTCTCCTGTGCTTTTGACTATAATGCCATTAGAGAGTGACTGTTTGTGTAACTTGCTTTTTTGTCTGGTCAATGCCTATTATGATTATAACCCAACCCAACCCAATTCAACAAATTTAGGTTTCCTTTTGACCATGTTCTAAAAGGTATTTTCCTCTGTGTCGAATTGAGAACGGATTCAAAATATTTTGGTTCTTTACAGGGACAACAATAGGGCATGTTCTTCAGAGCGGATTTAATGATTCTCATCTTCTAGTCCGTTAAATCGAAAATGTTGAGTCTTGTCTTCATATGTGTCAATTTACATATATCCACTAAACACAGTTTTGAGTATTACTTATAAAATCATATCCGAATAATTAGAGACATGTTAACTTCATGTATTTAGTTCTCCATTATTAACCTAAAATTCAAATATATAAAAAAATACATATTCTCCTTGTTTCTCTAGTCTCTCAAGATTGACATGAAACCAAAGGAAAAAAAATTGGTTGAAGTACGAAACAAGAGGCACAAGTCAAGGAGAAATGGGCCTTCATGCCCAACTCTGAGTCCAACCCAAGAATATTTAGCTTGACCCAAAACAGATGTACCGAGTCAAGGACAAAATGGGCATCAAAGCCCAAATACGAGTCTAGCCCAATAAGACCGAAATCGGCCCAAGAGTTGATGCAAATGGCAGTGACCGTATCTACATCCCCCACGCGTAACTCTATCATTGCCCTTCAACGAAATCTCCTCTGCAGCCACAAGCGTCACATGCCTACGTGGCGCCAAGGCTAAAATAAACCGGGTGCGCATTTTAGTCCAGGCCATGACTCTCCCATCTTCTTCGTCACTCCTCTTCAGTACCTATCTCCACTCTTTGCCATAACTCTCCACCATAATCGAATCTCTCTGTTTCTAGTTTCACCTCCCAACTCGTCTCTTCACTTCCTGATCAGATCCCGAGGCTCAAAACCCATATATCGATCCAATTTCACACTTCCAGGTGGGTTCTTCTTGTTCTGGATCTTTTGGCTGGTAAGTCCAATTTGAGCTCCACTCGAGGTTGGTTTTTGCGGAATCGATGATTGGAGATGTATTCTTGAGTGTTTTTGGGTTTGATGGCGTTGATTAGGAAGAATTTGAGGTAAAGGGAAGGCCTTGGATTCTGGGTTTTGCATGTCTTGCAGGAATTTCTAGCTCTGGACTTTACTTGTTTACTGTTAGTTCTGGGTTTGTTGTGGAATTTCTTACTGTGTGATTTTGAGCTTTGTGTTTTTGGGTTGTGTGTTAGTGTCTGTTGAGTGTCATGTTGAGAGCATTATATTGAAGGAGAAGAGAACCAGTGTTGGAGTATAGGGTCTGTGGGAGATATCTATGGAGAGGTCATTTGATGCATGGGAGGAGGTGCAGAGGCACGGCCTGGACTTGGCCGACCGCCTCGCTCAGGGGTTTACGGGTCTGATCCAGTCTCATCACATAGCTCCACCCTCTTTCCCATGGCCAAACCCGCCCAAGTCGAAGCTATTTGATATTGAGTTTCCAATGCAGGGTTTTGGGAATAATGATTTTGGGTTTGCAATTGATAGTTTGGGGGTTAATGGGGTTTCTGCAGTTCTTGATATTGGTAGCAGGATTGGGCAGGTTGGAGCTGATTTTGGTGCCAATTTGAATGGGGCGATGCAACAGCTTGTTAGGCAGTTACCCGTGCCTTTTAAGCAAGAGGGGATTGGGACGTCGATGGTTCGTGTGGATGCTGATAAGAATACGCAGAGAGGTAGTGTGATTGTGAGAACGGAGGATGATTTGGAATTGGGTCTGTTGAAGGAGCATATGCAGGATATTGGGTTTGCAGAAAATGATGGCGGCTCAAATTGGTTGGTGGATGATGAAAGCTTGGGCTTGACTTTGAAGCCTGGCGGACAGCTTGCTAAGCCACAGGTATAAACTTGGAAGATGGTTATGTATATACTATGGATGTCTTTGTTTTGATGTTGTTTCGATAATTTGCATTTCAGTTTAGTTTATGTATTTGTTTTTCTAACGTGTCATTGTGTGTTCGATGCAGGGTATGATAAATTTTACATCAACTTATGATAGCAGAACAAGTGACGTGGATAGTTCTTTGGTTGCAAGAGGAGATTTATGGAGAGTCGAGGCTACGCATAGTAGTTCCACGTCAGGAAATGGCAATCCATCCCTCTTTCTTGTTCAACTTGGACCAGTACTTTATGTCCGTGACACGACACTTCTGTTACCTCTTCATTTGTCAAAACAACACCTGCTTTGGTATGGGTATGACCGAAAGGTATGAAAAAAATTAACCTTACCATTTGGAGCTTGCTCTAGAAGTACAATATACTATAAGATATCAGATATGTGAGTGTAACAACTCACTAGATGCTTAACTATATGGGTTAATTACTTTAGTCAGCTCAACTATGCTTTAGTCTAAACTTGTATATATATTGTTATGTGCAACTGATATGCAGTTTAATCTCGTGTTAGTACTTTATTAATTTTGTACTTCTAATTCAAGCAACTTTTAGTATTCTCTTTGACTTCTTTGACAAACGTTGGTGTTGCATCAAGATTCTTACATGGTGATTTGTTTATGGACATCAGAACGGAATGCATTCTCTTTGTCCAGCTGTGTGGTCAAAGCATAGAAGATGGCTTCTAATGTCAATGCTCTGTCTAAACCCTTTCGCTTGTGTAAGTTGATAATTTTTACCAGAACAGTTGCTATTATCTTAACAATTAGCATTCATCAACAGTTCAAGTGTGTTGTTACTAATATAGATGGCACTTTAGGTCATGAAAAAACTTCAAATGGTAATGTAAAGTGAACTAATCAATAACCCTACTATTTAGATGGTAAATTGTAAATGTGTAAGTGGTTGAAATAGTAGTAGTAAATTAGCAATGCAGACAATTAAAGTTCAACTATCTATTGCCGCTAAAGATATGATACTTGAGTATCTTAGATAGACTTTTGTGCTAATTTCTCTATTTGTCTCCAGTCCTTTGTTGATTTGCAGTTTCCAAATGGGCAGTTCACCTATGTATCTGGTGAGGGGCTGACTACAAGTGCTTTTCTACCTGTTTGTGGAGGACTTCTTCAGGCGCAAGGTCAATATCCAGGAGAAATGAGGTTCAGCTTTGCTTCCAAGGTTAAATCATTAAGTAATACAGTATTTTTAGAATTATGTGGCCTGTTCAAGTTGGGCGTTGACTCTGAATTTCACTATTCTGACGTGTAATTTCATGCCTCATTAGGGGGCCTTAAAATTTTCCTTTTTTATTTCTTTTACAGAATAAATGGGGAACATGCTTCACCCCAACAGTACAATGGCCTGACAAATCGCTTACAATGAATCTTGCACAAGCCCTGGCTTGGCAAAGATCTGGTCTTATGGTAAAACCAACTGTCCAAATCTGGTGAGGCTGCATACTTTGTGTAAACAGTTGCATTTTATGTATTGCATGGTTTTCGATATCCCTTCTGTAAGATGGCTAAATACTCTTAGCACATTGAAAGTCCTTGGCTAAATAATCTTCTTGGCTCACATTGAAAGTCCTTGAATATTTGCTAATGGGACACTTATTTTGGGAGGAAGCTGGTATTTAATTTCATTCTGTATACTGCCACTGGTAATTTGAGTACCTGTATTATCTTTTTATTTTCCATCCTTAAATTTATATTCTCCCATTTTAACTTCATTGGTCAGCGTATCCCCCACTTTCGGTGGCAGCAATCCCGGGTTGCAGGCAGAACTTATTCATTCTATCAAGGAGCAACTGAATCTGATGTGTGGATGCGCATTCACGACTCACCCTTCTGCATATGCATCAGTATCTGTAAGTTACTTCCACAATATGGTAAAGAAATGTGATGGATATATGTTTATAGCGCTTCTCGTGTGTGCATAGGTTGGGCGATCTAAGTGGAATGGGAACATTGGAAGCTCCGGGATAGTGGTGAGAGTTGACACTCCGCTCTCGAGCTTTGGTCGGCCTTCCATCTCCGTTCAGATAAACAGTGGCATTGAGTTCTGATTGTCTTCACTTGTGCCACAGCTCACATATCAGATCTACTGTGTATATATTCGATACCTATATCTCTGTATATAGTCTCCAAGTCAATGAAACAATGAAAGAGATAGATATACCACATGTGAATATAAAAATACCCTATATATTGCATTCTCTCTTATTTGTACTTCTGTGACCTGCATGTGTTGTAATTTTCCCCAACAGCTGTGGCCATGCTGCAAGGTAAATGAGAGGAGGAAATGGAGGGAAAAAATAAAAATTCCGTTGCCGGGACTTGAACCCGGGTCTCTCGGGTGAGAGCCGAGTATCCTGACCAACTAGACTACAACGTATTGGTGATCACATAACCACTTAGTATATATATATATATATACATATATATGAGGCCATGTTTCCAAAATTGCTTGCACAACCACATTTCCCTGTTGGAGAAATCAAAATCAGACGTTCAGTGCATAGAAAACGAGCTTAGACTGATAACAAAGAGTTTTCCCACGCTCGTAGGACTGCTTCGGTTCGATTTTGAACCGAACCAGTCCAAAATTGAACCGAGTTGACCAACTCAGTTCCAACGAAATCAAAACCGGAAGCGAACCAGTAGAGTTTGATTCGGTTTGGTTTCGAACCAAACTAAACCGGCCAGCTCAGTTTCAAGAAAACCGAAACCACAATGGTGGAGTTCGGTTTAGTTTTGAGTCGATCAATTTTTAGTTCGGTCGGTATTATTTAATAGTTTTAGTGTATTTTCTACTTTTTGGGCCTTTTTGACGGTTCAGTACACGAGACTCGGACATATATACATGTACATATACCAGGGTTGAGGAGAAGAGCAAGCACGAAGATTGCAAGAATGGAGAAGCTCTTCATGTTTTTTCTTTACTTGGTTTTGGATTTTGAATATTGCAACCAACAAGTAATATTTCCCCGCCTTTGTTCCCTCCTTGGAAACTTAGGCGGGCTCACTTAATAAATCATCAATACCTTCGCTGAGCCAAAAAAGAAAAAAAAGTAATATAGTGAGAGGGAGGGATGGGTTTTAATTGCGAATAAACTCACTGGCCAAAGGAGTTTATATAGGCATGCATATGGAAGGTATTTATTTATAATGTTTTATTTAGTAAAATAGAGGCTAGCCAATTACATAATATAAAACAATTGAGAAAATTGAGATAAAGAAGCCAAAGAGAAATATATATGGCCTCAAATGAGCTCGTTAAACTGAATTGAGAAAATTGAAAAACGAATCTACGACAAACAAGAGAGATGATGAGAAACTACTCCCATTCTGTCTAAAAATCCGTCCATGAGTTCTTAATTGAAGGCTTGACAATGTTGAGATTTTTCTAAAACTTTGGTTTAAGAATTGAAGAGAGGCCAATAAAAGTCAAAGTGGGCTAAAAATGGATGAAGGCCCAATTGAAGAAACGCCAAAAACAACATGACTCTTTATTGAGAACCAACTCTTTATTGAAGTTGGGTTACGTGATTGGCGAAAAACGAGGTCGTTGACACCATCGAGGAAAGGAACAGATCGACATGCGAAAAAGGCTGCACGCCACCCGAAGCGACACCATCGCCGAGAATCGAAGCCCCTCTACCGGTGCACACGGCAAAAACACCAAAAGACGATCCGGCGCCGAAAGGAGACACATCGAAACCCAAAATCATGTCAGGTACAACGACCGAGACCGGAAGAGAAAAGTCGTCTCCAACTCTAACGACAACGATCTGCGGCGACAAGGAGCCCACAAATTTGCGGCGGCGTCATACAAGAGCCTAACACATTTCCTCTAAATAACTCTCTCCAATTTTCATCTTTCTTGCACAATCTCATCCTCTTCATTTCTATTTCTTTTGAACAAGAAAACGCTTTTTTACATTTATATATTACACATTAATTATATTTTATCATATTTTATAAATATAATTATTATAATTTAAATATAAAAATGATATATTATGTATATATATAGTTTAGTTAGGTGAACAATTACAAGGTGAACGATTACAAAAATGTTTATTCTCCAGTTCAGTGACATGTTCACAAATATACTATTTTTCTCTAACAATAGCCTAATTATTTAGAAAATTTGATGATAAATCATTTGAGAGTAACATATTTTCTCAATTTTGTTTTAATAAACAGACTTAAAAACAATCATTGAATGAGAGTGAAAATTTGAATATTCTAGATCATTTTGAACTAACAAAATTATGTAGCAAGAAAAAATATGACAGACTGATATACCTTAAAATGGTTTTTGCCATTTTAAGCTCAGACCTCACATGAAAATTTTCCCATTTGCTTTCTCTCCAGCCAAACACAGTAAGTAAACAAAATAATATTTGCTCACTAATTACTAATTAGGCTACTAAAACTCCAAAATAATTATCTCTTTAAGATCAGTAATTAATATTTGGCTCGTAATTAATTTCTGGTTGCCAACTACATTCTCCCTAATAATTTACTTACCTAATTTTTCAGCCACAATTAATATTCGATTAATTAATTGGTTCTACTGATTTTTGGTTGATATATCTTGCTATCGTTTTGTTTCTTATTTTAAAATTCATAACTATATCTACGTTGTGACTCCAACTTAAGGCCGGCTTCATGGTAAGACCACTGAAGCAAAAGTTTTAGACTCACAAAAAATAAGTCGAATCTCCTAATAATTTTGGTTCATTTCTTTTTAAAAAGTCTCAAAATAAAGATTTAGGTATAAAAATATAGGTCATAATCCCTTATTTGTATATTTCGCTTTAGGTCTCGATAATGATTGAGCCGGCCTTGCTCGAACTAGGGATGGCACTGGGGCGGGTTTGGAGCGGGTCTAGTAATCCCAGACACTGCCCCGAAATTAGGTCCATGTCCCGAATCCGTTCCATTCCCCGATATTTTGCTTTCTAACCCGTCCCGAAACCCGCCCCAACGAGTACGGGTAATTTGCAAGTCCCAGACCCGTCCTGAAATCAGACGTTATTCCAATTTTTTCTCATATCCCGTTCTGCATTATATGATCATCACTCAATTGATTTTACATACAAATAACAAGCTATATTCATGCATAAAATATGATGTAGTGAAACATATTTTTGCAAGAAATTAAATTTTAATCCACTCGAACTCACCGTTACATTAATTAATTAGGCATACAACTTTTGAGACATTTAATTATTGAGATACAAAAGTTGATGATGTGGTGATGAAGTGAGAGTCGTCAACAAGGGAAAGAGCAGACACTCATCACCAAAACGACATTCACCAGAAGCCCTTGCTCCATAATTTTCTTTGCAGATTGGATCGCAATTTTCATAAAATCCTTGAGTTGCACTTCACTTGTGCAAGTTTCCGCATTCACTATCTTCGCCTCGTTACCTGTTCAAATCACTCATCTACGCGACGTTTATCAAGACTATTATAAAAATTGAGACATTTCAATACACGAGAGTCAAACATATATGTAATATAGAGGGTACACTTATAATATATAAAGGGAAATAATAATAATAATATCCTAATACAATTAATAGACAATAATATAATAATGACATGTATATCTAATAATACGTGCATACCAAAGTTGAAGAAAAGGGCAAGAATGGAGATGGCAAGAATGGAGAAGCTCTTCATGTTTTTTCTTTACTTGGTTTTGGATTTCGAATATTGCAACCAACATGTAATACAGTGAGAGGGAGGGATGGGTTTTAATTGTTATTGCAAATAATTAATTCATTCGTTGTATCTCTTTCATTCATGTACAAGAATTGTGTATGCATCAAAAACTTTTCAACAATACTGACATAGTGTATTTGTATTATTATGTACATAATTAATGTTCACATTCACATGTAGGTTAAGATTTTTTTAATTTTTTTTTTGCATCTCAAAATTATTATCTTTTGGTAGTTGGTTTATTAAAAACTTCAATTTTGTTGAAACCAAGATTTCACCAAACTGTGCTGATTTTTTTGGTGGGCTAGGCCTAGGAGTCAATTTATGCCTAGTATAAATATGGGTATTGGGCTGTTGATCTAATTGACACTTCCATGGTGCTTAATCAGGTTTAATAACAAATGGGTTAGTGCTCAATTTATGCCTATTGTGAAGATGGGTTTTGGGGGTTTTGATCAAATTGACACTTCCATGAAGTTTAATGAGGGCTAGCAAAAAAAATGGGCTAGTGTTTAATTCATGCTTATATGTAAAGATGGGTTTTGGGGGTTTTGATCAAATTGATAATTCCATGATGCTTGATTAGGGTTAGCAAAAAAATAAAGGGTGATCAGCAATTGCAAAAGGGAAGGTTGATTAGTCATGGCACATTCGGGAGTGCTTACGTTGGATCGAACCATGAAACTGGAGCTGTATGTGCCATGAAGAGAGATCATCTGCTGCGATGCTGCTTGACCATACATTTCTGAGGAACTTGTAGAAAACGAAACTTTTCATGAATGATTTGTTTCATATATTCATACTATGCTTATAATGTATGTATGTGTGTGCTGTAATGTGAAAATCAGGCTGATCTTGTAAAGAGCAGACTCTCTAACTTTGCTCTATCAGATGCATATTAGTTGTGTCAGACTTGTTTCAAGATTCATCCACATTAGTAATTAACAATATAGTGGCAAAGAATACAATTTTTTTGGCTACAGCACAAGATAAATTTCCACTGAACCTTAAGATGTACAAATCTATGAACTCTGCAAACACATTCTTCAATCTACAACTCTACAAACTCTACTCTCTACCAAGAAGCTGTCCCTAAACGATCTCATCCTTGCTATGAGAAGAAGTTGCAGAGTCTCTCCACGGCCCTTCCGGCCCTTCCATCTCCACGCTCCCTGAGGTCGTCGGGAGCGCCTGGCTGTCCTGCGACAGCATCTCGAACGCCTTGAATCTCGCGTGATCTTCATTACTCTTCTCGCTGCGCCTTATGATCGGCGCCTGGATCGCCATCGTGCCTTGAAGCATCTTTACTACAGATGACATCAATGGCCTCAGTGTCGGAGACGGGTTCGTGCACAGGAGGGCCAGGTTGATCATCCTCATCGCCTCTTCGGCAGAGTAGTCTGATCCTAAATCCGGGTCAACCAGCTCCAGCAAGTTCCCTTGCTCTTGCAGCACATAGGCCTATGGTACAAATTTGCGTTAAACACGAGTAATTGCCCGTGTAAATGACCAAAATACCCGTCCTTTTTGGCCATTTAACATTAAAATAAATCAGTTATTAACAGTGAGAATTAAAAAAAATACCCTTTTTTACTCTAAATTTCTAGAGCAAAAATTTTCAGAGGGGCATTTTGGTCATTTCACCTCATATAAATCTGAGTTCAACGATGTCATAGCGGTATACCCCTCTACCCTTTAAATTTTCAAGGGCATTTTGATCATTAAACATTAAAAATAAATCATATACTAACGGCGTTAGTAATAGTGAGAACTAAAAATACCCTTCTTCACTCTAAATTTTCAGAGTGAAAATTTTCATAGGGGTATTTTGGTTATTTCACCTCAGATATAAATCAGATTTCAACGACGTCATAACGGTGAAACTTGAAAATAGCTAGGCAGAGTAGAGTGAAATTTGAAAACAAAATTCAGAGGGACGCTTTAGTCATTTAACATGAAAGGTAAACTAGATTTGAACGACGTATTTTTTTTAAAGTTAGGTGTAGTAAAGTGGAAATAGCGGTCGATATAAAGGTATCGTGTGCAATTATCCCTATTTATAACATGCTCGTGATTTATACGAAATGGGATGAGAAGTGTAATGAAAATCTTTACCCAGTCAAGAAGATAGACGAACTCTTCCTTTGGCCTGTAATTGGTGTTGCTCTTCCCGCTGACAATTTCCAGAGCAACGACTCCGAAGCTGTACACATCTGCCTTGTCCGTCAAGTAACCTCTCATTGCATATTCCGGAGCCATATAGCCTCTGTATGAAAAACACCATATGCAACAACTATGAGTATAGACTGTATAGTAAAGTTACGTTTCAGCTAAACAATAACTTTTTTCTCTGATCACTCACATGGTTCCGGCAATCCTCGTGCTGATATGGGTGTTCTCTTCCTCGTCGAGCTTGGCTAACCCGAAATCAGATATCTTAGCACTCAGGTCCTTATCAAGCAGCACGTTCGTCGCCTTAATGTCCCTGTGAACGATCTTCAGCCTCGACTCCTCGTGCAGATACGCCAGCCCTTTCGCTATTCCTATGCATATCTGCTGCCTCGTCGCCCAGTCCAAGTTTAGGCGATTTTCCTTTTTCCCTGAAAAAAAACGAGGAGGGAAATGTAAAATAAAGAACTTGGACGTTTGGTTTTGATCTTGGAGATGTCGGGTGAGCGAACGTGTATTTACCGAACAATGCGCTGGCAAGACTGTTGTTTTCCATGTACTCGTAGACTAGCAGTAATTGGTTTCCTTCAATACAGCAACCGTAGAGCTTCACGAGATTAGGGTGCTGCAGCGCGGAGATCATGCCTATCTCGTTGACGAATTCGCGGTTCCCTTGCCTTGACTTGGCGGAGAGCTGCTTGACAGCAATAACCGAGCCATCGTGCAGTACACCCTAAGAGCATGCGTAGAAAACTTAAACTTCAGATCAGTGTTCTAAAAAACGCTAGGCATTAGTAGGGCAGAGAGGGCACTCTGGGGCTAATCAAGGAATAGTCGGATTAAACGATTAATCAAAGATTAATCGGATAAGTCGGGGATTTTTAGAGCATTGCTTCAGATTCTATTTCACTTCCTATGATTTTACAACTACATAAGCGCAGTGTTCTAAAAACGCTAGGCATTCGTAGGCTGGAGAGCAGGAATTAATCAAACAAATTGGGAATGTTTAGAGCATTGCTTCAGATTCTATTTCATTGCATATGATTCTACAACTACAAGAGCGCAGTGTTCTAAAAATGCTAGGCGTTAATCGGGCGATGAGGGCCTCTAGGAATTAATCAGAGACTAATTGGGAATTAATCGGATTAATAAACTAATCACGGACTAACAAGACCAATTGGGAATTTTTAGAACACTGAATGCATTAAAATGTTCAAAAACTTTTAAAAAAACATAATTACCTTGTAAACTGGCCCAAATCCTCCTTCGCCTATTTTATTTGCAGGATCGAAGTTTTGGGTAGCAGACTTGAGCTGTCTAAGGCTGAAATAACCAGTTTGCAGGTCTAGAAGCTCTGTAACAAAGAAACAAATCATCAATCATAAGTTCTCAGACTATATAGTTCAAGACTTCCAAGGATCAACGGCAAACAAGTAGACAGTTTCACCTTTATCTTGAGGTTCCTTGCCACCCAAGTAACCTGTGAGTCTGAGGACTACAAGAACAATCACGGCCAATACAAAGACCGAAGCAGCTACAATGCCAGTGATAGCTCCAACTGATAACCCTTTCCCAACATCGAAGTCTACAAACGAGAAGATGCATTTAAATCTTTATGATACTGAAGAAAATGGTAGCGAATGGAAACCCGAGTAGTGAAAGTACTTACTAGGCGTCACTGTAATAGCAGATACAAGAGGTCCATAGACGCCTCTGTCCGGGATAGCGGTTGTTCCTTTTCCGGACCAGTATAGGTGTATCTCTAAGGTACTACCGTCAACGCTTGCATTGAAATCCCGAGTGATGGCCTTACCAAAACCTTTAGCTTCTTCCGCGATATTGAAATCTTGCAGAACTACATTTCCCTGTTGGAGAAATCAAAATCAGTTCGTTGAGTACATAAAAAAGAGATTTGGGTGATATTGAAGGATTTTCGCTCACTTGGATTGACACGTCAAATATGCGCCTGCCAAGGCTGCTGAACGTCTGGTTATCAGCATACATGATCTCGGCAAAGTGTAGCTGAACCGTGTAACTGCCCTTGCGTAGGCACAGCCCATAGTACTTGAGCGAGATAGGGGCGAGTCGCGCTGTTCTGTAGATGTCCGGAGCAGACATGTTTGAAACATTTGTTGTGATGAAGCTGGCTTTGTTGTTGCCCATGTAATCTCCCATGCTGCTATACGCCCATTTTTCTGAGGTCGTGTAGAAGTACGAAGGCCCGCCCAAGGTCGAGTCCTCCTCGTACTCGTTCCCCTCGAACTCCATCCTGTTCCCTCCACAGTTGATGAACAACGAATGCGCTGCAAACACGGTACAAGCCATATCATAAGTTCTTGAATCAAGAACGCTTCAATTTAAGAACTACGTGTATATTGCCAAAACTGACCGTGAACTTGCCTTTTTTCTTTACACAGTTAAACATGAATTGAAAAGGCGAAAATACCATTCAAACTAACAAAATGTAAAAATGACATGTTAAAATGATTTAACTGCAAAATTTTTAATTTTTTGCATTTTCTATTCCAGGGACAATTATGTCATTTTGAAATAATTGGAAGTCACATGACTTATATGTGACTCATTTTCCATCTGTTATGAAATAATCTAACAAACTTTGCTCAAATTTAGATAGAATTTTTTGCAATAAACATAGTACACGATCAGGTTTTGCAATTATCTCTTAATATAAAATACGTTTTTTTATCAGCCTAAATTCAGAAAATAATGGAGTAGTAGCCTGTTAATATAATATATGTACCTTGTGAATCTCTGGGGCAGGGAAGGTCCTTCTGCAAGCACCAAGAGTTTCTGCAAGAAGTTAAATACAGGTTCACTTCGTCGTTCATGATTGCAGATTTCAGAATTGAGAACAAAAGCGAGTTTTTCTTTAGACAAGGAGCTTACGTGTTTGCTGATGATGAATGACTGCTGACTAAGTTACTGAAAGAAAGAAACGGTAACAAGTAAAAAACATGAAGAAAGTGAATAAAAGCGATGAATGAAGGAAAGGAGAAGGAAATGAAAGCTTACATGGATGATGGCTGGCAACTAGACGCAGTTGACTCGGTAAAATTGTTGTAAGACAAATCCCTGCAGAAGACAGTGCCGTGAAATTGGCAATCAATCTCCCATGAGTAGAAAAACCATACAAAAGGCATAACAACGATAAGGAGAAGAAACAGATAAGAAATATGAGTACTAACAAATTTTTGTCGGTCGTCAGCATCCAATTTGGTATGGATCCAGTGAGGGAGTTGTTAGCCAGATACCTACACACATTGTACAAAAATAATGCAGTAACTTAGTCCAAAATGCAACCATATGAGAGGGAAATGAAGTGTTAAAATAGTTGAATCAACAGTATCTTTCTTCTGTATGTTTTGAAACTTACATGTATTTCAAACTCTCCAAACTCTGAATAGAGGTTGGCATTGGACCAGTTAACCTGTTGAAGCTCAAGTCCCTACAAGTTTAAATACACCTTCATTGTAAAGTTGTCTTTAAATAATATTTGTGGAGAGATGAAGCAATCAAACGGGCATGGAAAGTTTTCAGTGTTGGGGGGTAACTCACAAAGTTCCTAAGTTGGTCTTGCTTCCTATATATTCTGGGATCGAGCCAATAATCGAGCAATTCCTCAGTATCCTGAGTCGCACATTCGTATCAATAACTGGAACTAAAACTACAAGATAGTGACATTTTACAAAAAAATCAATCACATTACAGTGAACTTACAATCTCATCAAATTGTTCATAGCCTGGAAATTAGGGAATGTTGAATTCGGTCCGCTCAAATCTGTTATCCTCCTGGAAGTCAAAGCATAATCAGTTGGCTCAAAGTTTTATACAATCTTGTCGATTGTAACATTTAGTTAGTAAGAGGAATGTGCACTCACAACTCTAATAAATTTGTCAAATTGGACAATGTAGAAGGAATAGGCCCTTTCATGGAAGTTCCTTGCATGTCCCTGCAGGATATTTAAGATAAGCTACATAAAAAACAAGAAAGTGAAATTGAAATTAATTTTCGAAGAAAATAAGTTTAAAACTCACAATCTGGTAATTTTGGTCCAATTCCCGATAAAATCAGGGATTGAACCAGAAACTGCATTCCCGTCTATCCTACTGCAATCGGTGTGTAAAGTTAGTTAAAAGAGTTCCGAAACTGGAAATGCTTAGTGCTCAAATAATTGTGTCGCTTACAAATCTTCCAAGTTTCTCAGTTTGCCATATGATTCTGGTATCGTTCCAGTGAAATTATTTGCAGAAAGGAGGCTGCAGGAATTGACAAGAACGAGTTGGTTAAATATCAACTCGCATCATATGTAAGGTAAGTAAATAGTTAAGCAACTTACATTCTCTTCAGGTTGCTTAGGTTTCCAAGATTCTCGGGAAGAGACCCTCCGAGTAGATTATCTTCCAAGATTCTGGTAAACGCAAATTGAGATTAAAACCAAAGCTGAAAATTGTTCATTACTCAACCGAGCGTAAATCTTTTAACTAACGACTTCAGTACGTACAGCTCCTCAAGTGTAGCTATGCCAGCAATTGCTGCAGGAATTGAACCGCTAAGTCGGTTCCCCAATAAACCCCTGAAATTCAGATTCCACCAATAACATATTTGTAAATATCAAAACTGGTGATTAAAAAGATATTCAGATACAAACGCGAAGACAAGAACTTACAAGGTGACAAGGGGAAGCTGAGACAGATTTGCAGGTATTGATCCATTGAGATAGTTGCGCGTAAGATCGCTGTTTAATACGAGTCTTTGCTTAGTCATCAAATTAACACAACAAGTAGTGTATACAAAAATGCACAGTTTCTCGTCAACTGCATGCTAAAATAGTAGGAAAAAAAACTTTACAAATAGCATCAATTGAAAACATTGACTCACAGTTCTCATGAAGCATGAAGGTTTGTCAAGTCAATCTATGTATCGATACAATAATCTAAATGTGCATGAACATTCTACAGAATCAGAGAGAATGTGGCACTTACAGCTCCTGCAGAAAAGCTAGATTTTGAAATTCAACCGGTATTGGTCCAGTCAGGTTCAAACCTTTCAGCTGTCTGATACACCAAAAGAAAACCATAACGTAAAATTAATGGCAAGTCTTAAAAAGGTAACGCTTACTCGAGTTGTATGGAGCTCGGCATAACTAGTGATACAATAACTACACATATACAAAAAAATAGAAGAAAAAGATTGGAAAATGCAGTCTTACATGTTTGTGACATGGCAAGCGGTTCCGTTAGAACAGTCACACACGACATTGCTAAGAATTTTATCAGGCACATCAGTCCAGTTTAAACCCCTGCTGCAAGAAGTTTGGCTTACATTCCAATCTCGGATTCGTAGTTTTGTGTTAATTGCTTGAAGCGCTTGCACTGCCACGTAAGATACAAATCTGAGAATCTAACAACAACAACACACACACACATTGTACGGTGCATTGCAAAATAACACTATCACAATAAAAATTTCTATTAGCACTGGTTTCTAAATTGTTCGGAAAACCCACTAAGATTCCATATAGAGCCTCCTTATACCATTTTGATTTGAGGCTCAACACAGGAATGAGTACATCACATTCATTCTCGGCTTGAAATGTCACAACAACTAACTCATAGAATCCCCCGACTTGCAAAACCTAAGAAGTTAATCAGACAAGGTTGTTGGTAGTAGAGGAAACTAGTTAATGAAGCAGCGACATCACGAACTCAAGGAAAATCTGATAATGGTGACTCTAAGCTGTTTTTCCCTTTGTCCTAGTTCTCAGGGCACAGGACAGAACTGTGAGCCAATTTGAAATAGGATTGAGGAATGTTGCCTATGAATCATTTTGGTAATGATGAGAAACACCAACAGTTTAGATTCTACTTATCAATCAAAATCACCCACTAACCCAACAAAATTGTTCCTATAAAAGAGCTAATAGAGTTAGAGAGCTCCCAGAAAAGGCAATTCTATTTCTTGGTCATACTGTCCATCTCAGATTCTCAAAATCACTCGTACCCACAAATCAAAATCACTCCTTTCCCCAATTTCCTCCCAAAAATTACCATTTCTAAACCAAAAAGTGAAGTTAAAATGAATTTAAACCCTACCTTCTTCATCTGGCAAAAGCTGAGCAAAAGACTCAAAACCCACAAAGCAGCTCAAACCCACCAAACCCAGAACAACAACCCAGAACACCCTAGAGCCTGAGACACCAAAAACCATCTCTTTTCACTGAAACAATTTGGCTGCGACCTTCAAAATAAGATCAAGCTCTGGTGCACAAGTAGATACAGATAAGAAGGAAAAGAAGAACAGAGAGTGAGAGAGATGGGTCTTAAATGAGACGGTGACAGCAAATACAAAACTGTAACAGTCAACGATTGAAACAAACAAATGGGCTTCAATGGATCGATTCAAAGATAAACAAAAGAAGAAAAATTGAAAACTAAAGAGCTAGCAGAATTGACCACACACCGAACCAGAAGTCGCCAAAATGGATTTGGTCGCAGCCGGCACACAGTTGATGTATAAGTGTATTTAATGAGGGAAGGTTTGGTGCTTTTTTGTAGATCTTAGTGATAAAGTTTGAATTTTTATTTGAAAAGATGATGAATCTTTCAAGCACAAGTCTCTCTGTGTGAAACCCATTGGCCAAGCCGGTATGGTTTCTCTATACAGACCCATTTCCCAATTCCCATCAGCATGAGAGGCACAGTTGTGTTTGACTCTTGCACAAATCATTGAATCAAGGTCTCTTGTTTAATGCTTGTTTTGACATTGTCCTTTTTTCTTGATATTTTAGAATATCTATTACAAAATACAAATATTATATTATATTCAAATTGGAATTAATTGCAAAATGTTTTAATTGTTATAAAGAAAATACGAGATTGAGAACAAAAGTGACAGAGAAACGGGACAAGAGAAACGGAGCAATGATTTTGGTGAGAAACCAAGTATCTGGTTCTTTGATTATACATGCCTATTTATAGGCATTTTGTCACCGCCTATACATCTTCTACAGTGAGGGTAACAACTTGTTGAGCAAGTAGTGGATTTCTTGGTCACTAAGAGATGATGTGGGGTCCACCATAATATTTATAACACTCACCCTTGGACACCACATCTATATCGAACGTGTTTGAAAGTTGTCTCGTTAAAAACCTTTTCAGGAAAATTCAGTGGGACAAAACCTGAATAAGGAAAAAAGAGTGCAACATATATGTTCGAAGAATGACTATCTTCAAAATCAAACTCCCTCTAATGATTGCTCCCCCTAATAGATGATAGTATTACTGTTGTTGCTTATTGAGTCGACGCATGCCCATCTTGTATACTAGTTTCTCGAAAGTAGATGTCGGTAGTGTCTTCGTGAATAAGTCTGCAAGATTCTTACTTGAGCGTATTTGTTTGACATGAATCTCGCAACTCTTATGGAGTTCATGAGTGTAAAAGAATTTCGGTGAGATATGTTTGATTCTATATCCTTTGATGTATCCTCCTCTAATTTGAGCAA
>JAYMTP010000641.1:0-30966 GCA_036897365.1 Geranium brycei
TTTTTTGTGACAACCTACCTATAAAATGCCTAAAATACCCCTGGATTAAGGAATCAAAATTGAACTGGTTCAATTTGGTTTAAAAACCCAAAATTGAACCGGTTCAATTTATTACAAAAAATTAAAATTAAAATTGGTAAAATTACATTTTTGTCCTCTTATTCAACCTCTCGCTCCTCTCTCGCCTATCTCCCTCTTCTTTGCAACTGAGAAACAGTGTAGAGCCACCATTATAATTATAGCAACCGAACAACAGTGTAGAGCCACCATTGTAATTGTAGGATGTCTTCAATTATTGCCAATAAAAAATGGGATAATGACACTTTCATACCCTGACTATTTTTTTTTCTTTTTTAGTACCCTGACTATTTTTTTGTGACAACCTACCTCTAAAATGCCCAAAATACCTAAACTACCCTTAGTTTAAGAAACTATAAATTGAATTGGTTCAATTTTTTTTATCTCTAGTTCAATTTGGTTTATATTTAAGATGCAATTACAATTATGCCCCTCAAATCTAAAACTAAATTTGAACAATTTCAAATCTGGTTTGATAAATCAAATTGGACTAGTTCTATTATGATTTCTTAAATCAGGGGTATTTTAGTCATTTTAGCATAGTTTGTCACAAAAAAATTGTCAGGATACTAAAAAAGAGAGAAAATAATTAGGGCATGAAAGTGTCATTTCGCTATAGTTAGGTGTAACAAAGTGTCATTATCCAAAAAAAAATTAAAGAAGAGGACAACAATATAATTTCACCAATTTTAATTTTAAAATTTTGTAATTAAATTGAACCGGTTCGATTTTGAGTTTTTAAACTAAATTGAACCAATTCAATTATGATTTTTTAATCTAGAGGTATTTTAGACATTTTATAGGTATGTTGTCACAAAAAAAATGTCAAAGTACTAAAAAAAAGAAAAAAATAATTAGAGTATGAAAAATAAAAATATCATTTCGCGATAGTTAAGTGTAACAAAGTGTCGTTTTATTAATATATGAGCTCATTAATATAGACACAGATCATGTAATGGTATAGGTATTCTAATATTTGTAGTTTGTATTAGAGTTCATCATCCCGTGTTCTATTAGGTCAAACCGAAACAAAGTGAAAGAAGCGCGCCCACCGACCGCCCAGTCCTAGTCCCAGAATGTGTATCCTCCACACCGTGGCGGCTTAAGCTCCTTCTTATGGCGTCGCTACCCTCGAGAAGCAACAACAGCTTTGTGTCTCGCCTCCGAGCCCTAGCTAACCTACACCTACAGGTTTCATTGTCATTTAATCCTACAATACAATCTCTTGTTTGTTTCTGATTCCTATTTATTTTCAGGTTCAATTCCACAGATTAAACCACTCATCCACACGACCACACATGGATCCTGATTTCTCTCCAAATGTTGCTCACCGAGGTTCTCACCAAATTATTCTACCGGAAAAGCCATTATTAACTCGACACATACAGCCAAATATTACTCGTACCCATATATTTTAAATTGATTTGTGATTGGATGGGATTTTGGTTACTGCCAATTAATATTTGTCTTAAAATTGCTTTGACATTAGTTTACTGCTGTTATGGAGACTTCTTATTTTGTGTGATACTTTTGAGAATCAGCTTTGATGATAATGCAGGCACAGCTAACACGTTTAAATCTAAAAAGATGGATGCACGGCCTCTTGGTGTAACCCGAATGATGATTCCACATCCTCCTTGGGCTGTGTTGAACAATCTTCATGCAGGAGGTGATGTTCTGTAATTTGGTCTCAGGTTCTTCATAACCACTAACATCTATGCTAAGCAAAATGTTGTTTCCTATCACGTGTTGGCTACTCTCTGTAATGGGTTACATACAAGTCTCAAAAAGCTTCAAAATTAGCTACACCTGTACTGTACTACATATTATAATTGGGTTATTTTCTCTTCTCTTGGTACGCAGGGTTTCAAGTCTACTTAGTGGGTGGTTGTGTTAGAGATTTACTCATGAATAAAATACCCAAGGACTTTGATGTCGTCACTACAGCTAGTCTCAAAAAGGTTCTGTTACACTCTTATCTGTTCATTTGAGCAATAACAGTACTATGTGCATGTTCCATTCCATGACTTTATTTCAATTTGATTATTGTCATTGTTTATGACAGGTCAGGGGGATATTTTACCGCTGCCAAATTGTTGGAAAGCGATTTCCTGTATGTTTGGTGTACATTAAAGGCTCTGTCATTGAGGTTTGTTGGCACTTTTTGTAAATATATATTATTACAATCTTTTAGGGCGTATGCGACACAATTAAGGAGGAGCTGTGGTTGACAAGTTTGAATGCCTGCAATCATGAATTCACGTTTTAATTTTGTTATGCTCTTTTCGTGATTGCCTGTAACAGGTGTCCAGTTTTGAGACTGTGGCACATAATGCAAAGGAGAAAGAGAAAGCGTTTCTCCCTCAAACGCCAAGTGGCTTGGGTGAAGTAGATTCCATTCTTTGGAAAGACACCATGCGCCGGGACTTCACAGTGAACAGGTAAGGTTTGTTTATACTTCTTCTTCTCTTCTTTTCCCCCAGTTTTATGTAACTCAGCAAACATCGTTTTTTGAAATATGCCCACGCAGTTTATTCTACGACCCATTTGCGAACAAAATCTACGATTATGCTAATGGAATTGCTGACTTAAGGGCTTTGAAGGTGACCATGTCCAATGCCAACCCTACTTTATACAGAGTGCAATTTATTTGTCTTCTGTTATTTGAAGTGTACTTGTTTTCTTTTGTTGGATGATATGGACCAGCTACGGACATTAATCCCTGCTCAAGTGTCATTCAAAGAAGACTGTGGTATGTACGTTTTCTCTTACAGGTGTAACCTTTTTTTTCCATTACAATCTTTCACCCAGTTGGTGTAATTGGTATTGAAATATACCTTTTGAGTGACCTTGTAATCTATGACATGCAGCAAGAATTTTGCGGGGTATAAGAATAGCAGGTCGCTTAGGGTTATCATTTTCAAAGGACGTTGAGACTGCAATACACAATCTCTCCTCATCCATCAAGACATTGGACAAGGTATAGTCAGTGGAGTTAAAATCATGCTTTCTATCTGCATCAATATTATTGTTCTTGCCGTTGATGTCTTTCACCACACTCTCTACAACATATATCCTTTTTCCTACAGGCCAGATTGATGATGGAGTTAAATTATATGTTATCATATGGAGCTTCGGAGCGTTCTCTCCATTTGCTTCAGAAAATTAATCTTCTAGAAATTCTTTTTCCATTTCATGTAAGTGGTTTCTTAGTTGCTGTATTATTATATATATGTTTTACTCATTTGTTAACCTTAAAATTAACACGTGTTTTTATTATAGTCAGCATACCTTAATTACCAGGGCACTGGAAAAGTTGCACAAAAGTCCACAATGTTGATGGTAAGATTAGCTTTACAAGAAAATGATACAAATATTTGGCTGCTTTATTATGACTGGATGTGATATAGATGGCTTTTAAGATAACTACATAAAATTCAAATTACATAGATTAGAATTTTGGAGAAGAGTTTATTGAAATGCTTAGGTGATGGCTGGATATTGAATTTTGAGGTAGAGAGACACGAGGATTATGAGAAAGAACAAGGTGTTGTCATTGAAAAACTTAATTATATTCATCCTAGAGTTTATCAAGTTATATGATGAATACTCATTATCTGAGGTTCATACATGATTTCTTAGAATACTGATTATATGAATATGCTTAAATTTAATGGCGGGGATATGTGGGAGCGAGATCCCCTATGAATTTTATGTGCTTTTCTGTACTTAACATTGATCTTGGTGAAGGGTAATTCTTGATGTAAAACCTTCTTTTCAGCATGGTACTAATATACCATTTTCCTTGACAGAAATTATTCTCCAACTTGGATAAATTGGTTACATGTGATCAACCTTCCAATTCTAGTGTCTGGTGAGTTAACAATGTGTTCTTTTCCTGTTCAAATATGACATTGTCATGGTAGGACATGAAACATAGGTAGACAGACACATTGGACAGGCCAATACATTAGGGCAACAAATCTTGAAAAATGAAAATTGTGACAATCCCTAGATAAAATAGAATAATATCTATTATTTATCTTTGTGATCCATGATCAATCT
This sequence comes from Geranium brycei, assembly GCA_036897365.1. Lineage (NCBI taxonomy): Eukaryota > Viridiplantae > Streptophyta > Magnoliopsida > Geraniales > Geraniaceae > Geranium > Geranium brycei. Next base: position 4,144 of record JAYMTP010000641.1, read on the forward strand.
TGTTTATGATAATTATGGCAACCTAGCTGTATGCCAATTAAAGCCCAGTTTTTCTGAAATATCAATTAGATGCTTGATCTCCCAAGTAATGACATGTTATGTCCATTGTGCAATCTCAACAATTTATTTTTGTTGATCAAGCCCAATTTTATTCTCGATTGATTGTGGTCAGAGCTTGATCAGATGGTATGTCTACAGTGAGCCAAATGGTATGTCTACAGCACCATCTCCAAACTGCCACATACATATTAATGTGTGGGAATGCACATTAATATCTACCCACTTGTAACAGACAATCAATAGTTGAGATATGTGGAGTGGACATCAATTGGTTGGTGGGTCTGTCAGGATGGGATACAAGTGAGCCATCCTTGCTGATGGATTAGTTATTACTGGAAATTGCTGGTTACAGTAAACTGTAGCTGAGTGAATGATGCAATTGGCTCATTTTATACATGATGGACCTAATTATGTTAATCTGTGCATGGAACAGGGTTGGTCTGTTGGCATTTCACCTTGCACTAGTAAACAACCCTCAGGATGCTCTTGTAGTTAGGGCGTTTGCTTCTATCCTGTATCAAGGAAAATGGGAGGAAGGTGCTAGATTTGCGAGAGAACATGCTCAAGTGCAACTGAATTTTGTACCCGAGATTTCAGGGTTCTCTGTTTTTGAATCAGATGAAAAACTTGCAGAGGGAGTTACAAAATTAGCGTATTCGGTGCTAGAATCTATAGCTGCTTTAACTAAGATTGACGATCTTGCCAAAATGATGTCAAGATTTCCAGGTTTTCCATGCTCTCATTTGGTAAAGACTACTGACATATGTATATTGCTTATTTCATATTTGCACCAGTTTAATTTTAAATATAATATGTCATCTGAACCTGACATTATATGTATCCCCTCTATGGTAATTGTTAGTTGATATTTGATTCCAGAGCATTAATATGTGCCTTGTAAACTGCAACACATTTTTATTTTCACAGGGAGCCACACAATAATATGGAATTTTATGAATCGATTAACGAAGGGATGCTAACTGTTGTCTAGATTGCAGTCCATTTTTATAAACATATAAATGGCTAATATAATGCAATAAGACACTCTGGGATGGGATTGTGCAGATTTGACCTTTGGCTATATTATTATCCCTGTCACAATTTTGAATTATAGTGCAATATACACTATCTGATTACCGGCATACTAAACTGGAATAGTTGGACCCTTGTCTTCCCTAACATCATTTCGACATGTACACATACTATGCAAGAAAAAAGGATGTTTTCAATTGAAATAAACGAGGTTCATCTACACTTGTTTTCAATATTATCGTACTCAAACTGTGATACTTGACTTAGTCGTTTGTAATTTATGCAGACATTCCCCACCTATATGGTTAGTTACGTTTGCCACCTGGCTGATTGTTCCTATTTCTAGTTGATATATACATTTTTATGAATGAATTTGCTATATCCACATCTTTGTTGTGGTGAGCATACATCTGTTGCACTTTCAGAGATTTTTAGGGACTTTTACTTTCAGTTTTGTGCCTGATATGATTGAAAATATGTGGTTTTGTAGGCTTTTATACCAAAGAAAACGATGAGCAGTGTTCATGAAATTTTCCAAGTATTAGTAGGTGATATTAAATCATATCAAAAGGGAAGAGAGAACTTCAACATTGATTACCTTGCACTCGGTAAGGGAAGACAGAGTGAGACAAGATTTGTTCTTGGAAAGGTTATTCTGGGAACCATCAATGATGGAGTTGTCCAAACAAGAGGCGGTATTGACGGGAAGAAGGAAATGCATGAAATTGAGGATGGACAGAAGCCAGCTTTGTTCGAGAAGAACTGTAATTCTAGTTTGACAAAGCAAGGTGGAGTGGTCAATAGAAGTGAAAAGCGACGGCTGTCACACTCTAGTCCTGCAGTAGAGAAAAAGGGCGGGAAGAATTTGTCTGTGAAAAGTAGTTCAATAGTTGGAGAAGAGCCAAAGACGTTTGAGACAAACAAGCGACCTGAGCAGGTGAAGAAGCGTTTGAAGATGGCGAGTGGGAAACACCATGACGTACGAGATGAGCCAAAGATAGAAGCAAGGCAAGTGTTGTTTGGCAAGAAGTGCAATGCCCCAAAGGAGTACATAGGTCAGGAGAAGCAAGGACTGTCTAAGATAAAAGAGTGCTCCGAGAAGGACCAAAAACGTTTGCAGTTTGTGAATGGGAACCACAGCAAGTCATTGGCAGATGAAACAATAAAGCAGGAACAAGAGAAGAAAGATTGTTTGAAGAAGGTTAAGAAACAAAATGGAAGTCTGGCTGAGAAGAAAAGCAATCGGCAATCATTGTATAGTTTGTTTAAGTGAAGTAGTAGGTCAAAGAAAAGAAAAGGTATATCAGTGCACAATGCAAAAGATGTAGAAAGTAATCAACGAGAATTCAGTGTAGCATCAAACTCGGGTTAAGAGGAAAGGTAATAGACCGTCACAGCGAGAAATTGAGTTCTGTATTTTAAGAGTTTAGTATTTATTAAGTTACAAGTATGATCCATTTCTGTAAGGAATAATTAGGGCCATATGATACTAATGGATTTTCATATTAGGAAGGTGAAGACTTTCTATGGTGGGAATATTCATATTCTTGTAGAGAGGTTTTGCAGGATGGAAATTCCATTATTTTATGAATTGCTCTCTAATATTTAAGAAAGATGTGCATTATCTTAGATTGCATACTTCAGCATCATCTTAAAATGATCTTTAAATATCTTTGGTTTTGTTTTTAGTGGTAATAAGTTAACTAATATAGTATTAATAAGATTGAATAGTCGCATATAAGTTGCTTAATAAATAATCAGACATGTAATAAATAAAATAGATTTCACGCTCTCCTTTAAATAGATGATTAAAAGATGGAACTATTTTATTCATGATTTTATCTACTTGTTAAATAGATGATTAAAAGATGGAACTATTTTACACATGATTTTATCTACTTGTTAATAATTTTCTATCCTCCAATTATTTGTTTCTCTAAATGCAATAAAAACATGCCCCTAAAGTTTGCAATTGGATTGATTGTCTTTGGCATCAATCCAAATATAATTTCTTCCCATAATAACACACAAATATTTTTCATATATGTTAATTTTGCGATGCGAATATCTGTTTTTAAATACGTTATGGAACAAATCTGTTGATAACAAAAATGGTGAAATTATTTGAAAAATAACGCCGACGCCGACGCCACATCACATGGTCTCACCAAGTGACCGTTGCTTGAGACAAACTAAGAAAGTCTAGCAATCCAACGGTCGAATTTCACTAGCCGTTGGTTTTAAAAAAGTTGTTAAAACTCCTGACAAATACCCCTTTTCTCTGGGTCCATCTCTTACACAGTCTCATTCTCATTCTCAGGCAAAGCTCGCTCTTTTGCTAATCCTAGTTTCTGAGTTTCTCGGATCCATCGGATTTCAGGGTAAAGAGCGCTGGAATTTTAAGATTTCCTTTCTGGGTCTGGGTCTGTGATTGTTCTTGCAAATTCTTCAAGACGATGGTTTTGTCTAATGAGAACGATTCTTCTGCTTTGGCCAAACCCACTCATTTTCAAGGTAGAGAAAAGTTGTTCTCTTTGAGTTTGATCGATACCCAGTTCTTGAATCTTCATCTGGGTTTTATTTTGTTTTGATTATAATTGTGTTTTGTGAATTTAAAAAAAAGGAGGATTGAATATGGGAAGCAGAAAGTTTGGGCAGGAGGCGAGGCACAATAGAAGAGCACTGGGTGTGATTAATAAGAATCTAGTGGGAGCTCAAGCATACCCTTGTGTTGTCAAAAAGAGACTCTTGCCACTGTAAATTTCTTAATCATTTTCCATATTTTTTATATTTTTCATTGCAGTTTTGTTATTTACACTGATTTGAGCTGATTCTGGAACAAAGAGGCCATTCTGTTTTCAAATATTGATTTGGGGTTGTTTTGGAATACAGAAACCATACAGTTACAGCATGTGAGAAGAAGAACCAGCCTGATCCAGTGCATAGACCAATTACAAGGTACTTATCTTGCTTTTTTTTCTCTACCATTTGGCTTCTGTGAAAAAGTAAAAAAGGAATGTGTTCAAATTTTGAAACATAGATCTTCAATTGTTAAAGTGAACATTTGACATCTTGGTGTGAACCTTTTCATTCTTTTTGGAAATTACAACAGTCCTTACATTTGAATTATATTAGTCATATCATATAAATATGTTAGGACCTTCAACTATAAATAAGGTTGGGGCTTTATTAGAGGAGATTGTGGTTTGAACTTTTGGGGTGTATGTTTTTGTAAATGTAGGAAGTATGCTGCACAAATGGCAAGCACAAAGGCAGATCCAATTGTTTCAGAGACAAATGGGTTTGGAGAATGTATTCTTGTAGATGTGGAAGAAGAAGACAATGAGAACCCTGTTCCAATGGCCTTAGAGCAGACAGAAGCAAGACCTAATGAGGAGGATCCAATGGTATGTATCTGCACCTTAATGGAATCAAGTGTTTTCATAAAATATGAACACAATAATTGAGTTAGCTAGAACACGACAGGAGGAGGTTGAGATGGAAGATATATCAGTTGAAGAGCAAGAAGCTGTATTGGACATTGATGGCAGTGATGCAAGGAATGTACTTGCAGTTGTGGACTATGTCACTGATATCTATGCCTACTACAGAAAAGTAGAGGTAATTAATTAATTTTGTTTCATTCATGGATTTAAAATGTACAAAGAAGCCAAACATAATGCTTTCAGCATTAATGGGCTGTGAATTGTGCTTCCAAGTTTTGGAGGAAATATGCAGAAAATGTCTGGTAATTAATGAGTCACTTAATTCATATGTTGCAGTGTTGTAGCTGTGTGTCACCGGACTATATGGAGCAACAGCCTGACATTAACGAAAATATGAGGGCTATACTAATTGACTGGCTTATTGAGGTGCATGACAAGTTCAAGCTATTGAAGGAGACATTGTTTCTGACAGTGAATCTGATAGATAGGTTTCTGTCGCGGCAAACAGTGGTGAGAAAGAAGCTTCAGTTGGTGGGACTGGTGGCGATGCTGTTAGCGTGCAAATATGAGGAAGTGTGTGTTCCAATTGTTGGGGACTTGATTCATATATCAGACAGAGCCTACACAAGAGATGACATTCTCCAAATGGAGAGGCTGATGCTCAACACTTTGCAATTCAACATGTCCTTACCCACTCCTTATGTATTCATGCAAAGGTTCCTCAAGGCCGCTCAATCCAACAGCAAGGTCACCACTCAGTCACAGGAGCTGGAGTTATTGTCCTATTTCTTGATTGAACTCTCTCTGGTGGAGTATGAGATGCTGAAATACCCACCATCACTGTTAGCGGCCGCGGCAATCTACACAGCACAATGCACCCTTAATGGGCCGAGCTCAAAGCAGTGGAACAAGACATGTGAGTGGCATAGCAGCTACTCACAAGACAGCCTCTTGTAAGTTGGTCTTGTCCCAAATCAAATAATCCTCCTTAAAAGCATCACATCTTTATTTAAGTAGTAATGGAATTGTTGTTGTTCCTTCCTTGCAGAGAATGCTCAAGATTGATGGTTGGTTTGCACCAAAAGGCAGCAAGTGGGAAGCTAACAGGAGTTCACAGAAAGTACTGCACATCCAAATTCTCTTATACTGCTGAACTCGAACCTGCACTCTTTCTTCTACCTTAAAACAACATTCATATACATTACAGTACAGTACAGCAAGCACCTCTACTAATTTTACAGTATCTTGTGTAATTGGGTGGACAACATGCCATCCTTGCAAACATGAGTTGCATTTGTATTTTCTGTTTCAATTCATATAAATGAATGTTCATGCTCAACATATTTTTTTAATTTCTAAATGTAATAATTTTCTGTCAATAAGTTTTACCAACTTCCGAATCCAAACAAAATATTATTTGGAAAGCAATAATTAATCAAAACAAGTAGCTCATGAGCTCACAACCACAAAAACGCATATGATCTTGCATTTGTATTTTCTGTTTCAATTGATATTAGTGTTACACCTATTTCTTACTATAATTTTCTGTGTGACCAAGCACAATACGTTTCACCAACTTTGGAATCCAAACAAAATTTTATTTTGAAAGCAATATAATATAATTATAGAAAAAAAGTTGATGAAATAGAAATGAATTTGTGGGGTTGTTGGTCAGAAGTGGAATATAAATTCTTCACCTACCACAAAACGATGTCGTCTGATGTGGCAAAATGGCACCATCTCACTGGGACACTTTACTATATAGCTCCAAAGGTTGAGATTTGTTCCACCAAACCCTCTTGAGAAGAAAAAAAAAATCAAATTTCCATGGCAGCCACCACCAGCTCTCTCTTGTCCGTTCAAAACCCAAATCGGTGCCTCCTCATTAAGCCTTCCTCCGCCACATGCTTCCCCGCCGGCTCTTCACGCGCCGCCACCGTCCCGCCTCTGTCCATCGCCCGCGCCACGGCGGCGCCTACCCCGATCCAGGACCGATCTCCCACCCAGTCTCCTTCCTCAGAGCGCGTCTTCAATTTCGCCGCCGGCCCAGCCACCCTGCCTGAGAATGTCCTCCGGAAAGCCGAATCTGAGCTCTACAACTGGCGCGGCTGCGGCATGAGCGTCATGGAGATGAGCCACAGGGGCAAGGAGTTCTCATCGATTATCCAGAAAGCCGAGTCGGATCTGCGAACCCTCCTCGACATCCCCTCCGATTACGCCGTCATGTTCCTTCAGGGCGGCGCCACCACCCAGTTCGCCGCCCTCCCCCTCAACCTCTGCTCCCCCGACGACACCGTCGACTTCGTCGTCACCGGATCTTGGGGCGACAAGGCCGCCAAGGAGGCCCTCAAGTACTGCAAGGCCAAGGTCATCTGGTCTGGGAAATCGGACAAGTACACCACTATCCCCGGATTCGATTCCTTGGAGCAGAACCCAGATGCGAGGTATTTGCATATATGCGCCAACGAGACCATCCATGGGGTTGAGTTCAAGGACTACCCTGTTCCTAATAACAAAGGCTCCATTTTGGTTGCTGATATGTCCTCCAATTTCTGCTCCAAGCCCGTTGATGTCTCCAAGTTCGGCGCCATCTACGCTGGGGCTCAGAAGAATGTAGGGCCGTCTGGGGTCACCATTGTGATCATCAGGAAGGATCTGATCGGGAGTGCTCAGGGCATCACTCCTGTGATGCTTGATTACAAGATTCACTCCGAGAACAATTCGCTCTACAACACGCCTCCTTGTTACGGGATCTACATGTGCGGTCTGGTGTTTGAGGATCTGTTGGAGCAAGGTGGGTTGAAGGAGGTGGAGAAGAAGAACGTGAAGAAAGCTGAGATCTTGTACAAGGCCATTGATGAGAGCAATGGGTTCTTCAGGTGCCCGGTTGAGAAGTCGGTGAGATCGCTGATGAATGTGCCGTTTACATTGGAGAAGTCGGAGCTGGAGGGTGAGTTCATCAAGGAAGCGGCCAAGGAGAAGATGGTTCAGCTCAAAGGGCATAGGTCTGTGGGAGGGATGAGAGCTTCTATATACAATGCGATGCCATTGGCTGGGGTCGAGAAGCTGGTTGCTTTCATGAAGGATTTCCAGGCAAGGCATGGTTAATTTGATTTTATTTGATTTGAGTTTGCTGGATTAGTGTTTGTTTTTGTTTTTGTTCCGGTTTCTGGTTTTGTATCTGTTTTGATTCAGTTCCTTATGTGGGGTGGCTGGGAGAGGGAGAGAAGAGCAAACTAGTGTTTTCATATGCCACAAACCATCAGTTCAATTTGTTTCTTGCACCAAAGATTTTCTTCATTTGTGGTTTGAATTTGAAGTTTGGTAGTTTTGAATCTGAAATGGCCAAGTGCTTTAGGGTTTTTTGTTCTGTAGATTAGAGCTCAAGAACTCTCTTACGAGATCAGTCAGATAGATGTTAATGTTGAGTTTGTGCTTATGGGTTGAACTTCACCACCTATGAGTTTTGACACAAGATGAGAATGATATATGGATTAATGACAGGATATGAAATGATAAAAAACCAAAATAGAAAGTGGTTCAGGATATCAAATGAAGCTACTGATCCAAGTTGAACTAGCTTCTGAGGCACTGGTAGATTGTTTCTTTGGATCATTCTAGTGTCTAGGATCTTGTAAGGTGTGACCTACAACTGTCCCTCTTCAGTAACCTTGAGTAACTCAGTGACCAGCTTGTTCTTATGCTCAATCATCTTCTTCAACAGAAAAGGTGGAAACAGTGTGTATTTTGGAATCTACAGGCAGCTTTAGCTTGTAAACCACTGACCCTCTCTTCTCCACCACCTGATAAGGCCCATAATTTAGGGCTGCCAGCTTCATGTTTCTTCTCAAAGCTATGGATGTTTGTCTATAGGGATGGAGTATCTGGATACACCCAATCTCCTGTCTGAATTCCCTTATGTGTTGTACCAGAACTCAGCACAGTAGAGTCAATGCACCCTTTTTTTTGGAAACTGATGGTTCCAATCACTGATTTACCCTCTCAGCCTGTCATTTGATCGAGGGTGATAAGTATAAGACAATTTCAACCCTTAAAGAGCACGTTGTACACTTGTACTTGGTGAACCTGCCACTATCACCAGAATGCTTTCAAATTCATTTGACCTTGGCAGCACGTCAATGAATCCCCTAACCGTTAGCCTCTTAAAGTCCGTTAGGGGATTCATTTGATCAGGTGGGTTACTGGTGACCCGATAGACCGACCAACCCTTTAAAACCCATTATATACCCTCTAAAGTACAATCTCATAACTAATCGATAAACCTCAAGCCCATACTATATTCTTTAAAGCCCAATGCTATAACTAATCTATAAAGCTCAAGCCCATAGCTAACTCTATAAAGCTCAAATATTATTTACTGATGATTATGGTCAGGTACACCTCTGCTTTTGCATATAGATACACTTTGCTTTTTTTTAACTTGGCATATCATCTAAAAATCTTATTTATGTTTTTCACCTAAGTACGCCTAAAATTTTGCCTAAATCTAACGGTTAGGTGTGTACCTATGTGCAAAACTGGTTTCGTCGGTGCAAAAACAAAAAAAAAATTTAAATGACTTGTCAAGCTAAAAAAAGGTTAGGTACATCTCCTCTACTCCTATTCCCTAAGTGACTTAATTATCAGAAAGGAACTGGGGTGACCGGAAAGGTACGTAGTCGCTTGACCAACGAGAAAGGTATGGTTTCATTCTGTTGCGGAAAGAGTAGGAAAGGCGGAATATCTAGTAAAAGAGAGAGGTGAAAGAAGCCACAGTAGATTGTAGCCCCACCTCTAATCTTTTTCCCTATAGAAGATCTAGTACCTCCTAGGATTGTTTATGGGCCTCATGAGTTTTGAACTTATTAAACAAAAAATAATTGGGTTTTATATTATCAGCTTTTGTAAGTCTCAATGGGTTTTGGGTTGGCCTGACTAGCCCGATGACCCGACTGGGTTCGACCCGAGGCCCAACAGAAGCCAAACAGACGGGCCATGGGTCTTGGGCTTCAAACCCAATTTCAATTGGGTCAGTCCAATAATGACCAGGCAGGTCTACACCCGACCCGATGAACACCCCTAAAGGCCATGGACAAATCTTTCCAATGGAGTCTAAGAATATAAAATTATAAATGGTCTTCCAACTATCAGCTTAAACTTTTAGTTGAGTTAGTCCTCTAATATGTTATTGAAGTTTTGCATCTCGCGGACACGAGGTCAAATCACAGGACTTGCATACTCTCCTCAATGGGCTCGTCTCAAACTTCTTTTTTAAAATGCTCTAAGGTCTCTTATTCTCAAAAGGCCCTAAGTCTCTCTAATGTGTTTGTCTCAAACTTTTCTTTAAGAACCCTATAACTCGTATTGGACCCTTCAAATCCCCCCTATACAAAAAGGGTTCATCTCTCCTTAATGGCCTACTCTCGAATTCATTTTCTCAAAAATCAAAATATGGTCCAACGTTGGGTGTTATAAAATAAAATTATAATTGATTGCGACAAACATGGATACATTACATGCTCATCCTTTTGTATCTTTGACAAGTCATGGGTATCTTGAAAGAAATTGAATATGTTACAAACTATCATCAATTTATCACCAATCATTTATTTACTAAGGAAAGAAAAATATATATGTTGTGAAAGTTGTCTATCCAACCCAGTTTTCCATGCTCAACTCAGTTCATAAAGAAAACGGATATGCATCATTACCTTCTCTAAGTATTATCTCAAATGTGTTAATGCAATTAACAGTCCATTTTGAAGATTTGAGTTATAATTTCACTGAAAAAAATATGATATAAAAGATGTATGAAGAAAGTAGACAACTCAGTTGCTGTGGTGTAGTGGTTATCACGTTTGCTTTACACGCAAAAGGTCTCCGGTTCGATCCCGGGCAGCAACAGTTCAGGGGTGTTTTTCCTGTATATTGTATGACAGAATTTTAATTGCTGGTTCATTCACAGAGGTAGAATAGCCTAACATGTCATAAAAGAAAAACCAACACAAATTTCTATAATCTACACAAGACCTCCATCACCCATTTTTCTTCTACACCACGTAGTAGTATTCTGTTTTCTCTTCTTCTTGGATTTTGTACAACCTTCCTAGTTATATGACTCCACTCACCTTCTTCAAATTTTCCTTTTTGAGTTCTAATAGTTCCCCTTCCACTATTAAATTGATATGCTTCCGTGTTCAAAATCGAATGTAGTCTTCGTCCGCTGGCCCATCCAATAAGATATTAGAACCATGTCACAATCACCCAAGCTCATCACTATAAACTCCAAAGTGCACCATCTTTTATGTATCTGCCACTTGACCTCACATTTATTTGTTGCATTCTACTTTTTTTCCCATTCCCCATTTTTGACAAGTATGGATTCTGCTGGTTTTACGAGTATCTTTGTCGTTTGAATGTCAATAAATGACTTTGAGGCCCTAGTGCCAGCCAAAATGGGCGACTTTCTAATGCACAAGGGTCTCCACTTGGATTTCTTCAGACAGCTCAGGAGGGTACATACTCCAATAACTAATATTTCTTAGGGGGTTCTTGTAGCTCTTCTTCTTCTTCTTCTTCAACTTTGTCTCCTTCCTTTTGTTCTTCATTAAGGACTATCATAACCAATTGTTACTTATTGTGACAATTGTGGGTTTTACCATACTTGACAGGGCACCGAAAACGCAGTCCCTTCTTGATCCCGTCCTTGTGAGATTTAGGAATTTTCTAATATTCCGCTAGATAGGCTAGGTGGGTTCCGGCAGGAAAAACTTCAATTCTCATTGTTGGAGATGTTTGATATTAATGATTTATTGGTATGGTACTGGTTATTTTTGGGCTTGTGTGCACTAGCATTGGCTATTTTTAGTTGGAGAGCAATATCATTCTGTTTTAAGGTTTGCTTTCATGCCACCAATAAAATTTGACAAGTAGAATTCTTCATTGAAGTGAGGATAACCCCTGATTAGTGATTTGAAGTCCTTGAACTTTGTTTCATATTCTTGCACTGTCCCCTTTTGATTCAATAGTTTGAACTCTTACATCTCGAACTTGTATATTATATCTCTGCAAAATTGATCTCAACGCACCATTCATCTTTCTGCAAGATATTATGTATAACACACCACAGCTCTACCTTCTCATCCTAATGTGTTTTGCAATAAGCAAAATGTCCCTTGCACCTCCTAATCCAATGCCTAGCCCTTCCCCATAAAAAATATTGCAAATCACAACCATTCTCAATAATCTTGTCATTTAATGGCAATTCATTGAAAATTTGAAGTCCAAATAAGTGCATTTTGGTAATTTAAACATAAAATAAAATGCTAACAACATAAATCATAATATTATTTTGCTTAAAAACACAATAACTAACAAAGTTAATAACCGTACAAAAATAAGAAATTTAAATAAGCTGACAAGATAAAAAAAAGTCTTAGGTATCGTTTTGTACTTTCATATTCGGGTGTTAGCTCTAAAGCTAGCTTCATTCGTATTAAAAGAACCGCTCGTCAAATTGTGTACCAAAACTGATATACAATGGACAAAGGAGCAGTGTTTAAGAGTGAAGAGAGCGAACAGACAAACCTTGCAACAATGAACAATCTCTGATATTGACTCTTGTCACAACTGAGACAAGGATTTGAAGTTGGGTCTTGGAAACAATAACTTATTGGACATACCAAAATCATAGTTACAGAAACTGCCGATTCCATTTGCACCCTCTTGATGTTTATCTATATATTGTTTTCCACATGTACAATATTTGAAGAGCTGACTGAAATAGTGGTTTAGACTTAACAAAAAGAATACATGATATGGGTATGTCACTCAGCTTGGTTTCTGCTTTCCCATCATTGTACGAGAGCACAGAAAACGCATTCATCATTTGAATACGCTCTAACGAAAAGAAATGTATGCGGCCTTCCCGTTCATTCGTCATGAAAATGAGAACCTTGAGAAAAGTGAGAGATTGGATCCTGAACCATCATTTGCTGGACCTGGCGGAACATCTGCTGAGGCTTGGTAGGCTTGTTGGCACTTCTGAACCTGCATTTGCATGTAAAATACATTAGTTACAACCATGGGACTTGATACTAAACATCCATTTCTAGCTTTAGCTGTCGACAATATCCATAAAACCTTTAGAATAAAGTGAGCAGGTTCATTCTATGAATGCATGTTATCATACAATATGGCTGGTAGCTAGATGATTAAAGAAACAGACAAGTTATCTGAAGAGGTTCATGCTGTTATAATGCATTTTCAGAAAGAAGTTGGGACTAGCCATAATTTTTACTAACGGGAGCATACATAATTGTATAAAGAAGAGCTTCTCACCTCTTCGGGACTGAATTGAAGAAGCATCCCAATCACTGGTAACAGAGCCTCCACTTCACCTGTTCAGAAAATTGTTAATTGGATCTCACAAAAAGAATAAGCAATTGCAAATGAAGCAGTGAATCAACTAAATAGATACCTGTTTCAAGAAGCTTTAAGATAACATTTTTGAGGTATGTCATATCCACTCCTTCCCGCTTTTGCGATCTTTCCATGTTACGCAACTCAGCCTTCAACATACTTTCCTGCAGCCAAACGTTCAAATATTTTATTAAGGGGATGCAGGTAAAATTATTCTACGGGTGCAGAAATGAAATTCGTGGACATGGAGATCTAGATGTGGGATTATAGTACACAGAGAAATGAGCACAGTTGGACCCTCAGAGATGGAATAAAAATACATTTTTATCAGCTTTAAATGTGTCAAGATTTGGGCTCAAGACATCCCCTCATAGAGAAGGGAACTCTATTTTTGCCAATTGCCCCAACATAAGTTGGTAAACAAACCCAAGTAGAATATAGAGTTCAAAAGAAGAAACTAAGATGAGTACAGCCATATTGTTCTTTCTTGGTAAACATGAGCTCCTCACACCGACACACACGCCAACCCATGTCAATTGCTGAAGGACCAAACAAGTTTCCATAGACACAAGTCTAAGCCGTTCCATAGATTCCGTTTTCATTGTACTATTCATTGAGTTTTCTTTTCCAAACTTGGGAATTGACTCTCATAATTTTTTTTTATAAAAGTCGTGGCTAGATGGAAAGTCAGTAAACAGCATATAAAGAAAAACAAAATCTCTAGAAGATTCAACTTCCTTCTACCTGTTGGCTGTGAAGGCGATTTTCACGTTCAATCTCCTCAATTTCCTCCTGAAGCAAAACAAATATCAGAAAATGTACAATAGAAAACAAATATAACATAGATACAGATATAATTTGGTGTAACGGACTTGAAGGGCTAAAATGTGTCGTTGTGATTGTGCTAGCTCTTCCTCTCTTTGAGCTTGTTGCCTAGCCAAAAGCTGAAATTTCAAATAAATATAGTTAGTAAGTGGAGATTTGTTCAAGTCATGACACTAAGCTCCAACACCATAAAGCTCAACCTCATAGGTTTATAGGTGGAGGCCCAAGCTGCATATCGAGTGGTCCTATGGCCCACATATTTTCGAATTTGTTGTAATTTTAAGGTAAGCAAAACAGGAGTATATGCAGTGTTCTTGATAATCTTTATGAAACGGTATTGTTTTTGATTTCAACTTTCTTGTCAATTACAATAGAGAAGGTTCCTTTATATAGGGAACAATAGGACCAAACTAAGAAACTCTAATACTCAAACCTAAACCCTAATGGGCCTTACCATAATACTAGCCCTAATGGGCCTAACATATACTAACCCTAATTTACCCTGATTGACACAAGGAAAACTCCGAAGAAGTTAGGTGTGTGCTACAACAATGACTTGTGAGGCATATTATAATAAGTTGGTACCTTCCTTAGTTCTGTGTACATCTAATAGGTAAATACTTATCTAATGAACAAAGGGAGAATGACTGGGAAGTGGAGCAATTCAAGGAAAATTTATACAGTAAAATAATAATAAATCACTACTAGGTAAGGGAATGCAGTCTTGCACAATGAACCTGGCATAGCAGCTTTGCATATAAGGATAGACTATAAATTCTTCTAACCATCCTGCTATTAATAACTATAAACAAGGTGGAAGGGTAAAGAATCAACTACTTACGATTGATTGCTTGGTGCTTCACCTATGCAAATTGAAGCATCAGCCAATTTCACATGCAGTGCATCCTTGTCTATAGTCGAGTAAACAGCAACACAAGGTATACCCATCTCATGGGCAGTTCGAATAATTCTAACAGCAATTTCTCCTCTATTTGCAACCAGAATTTTCTCAGCTTTGCATGTAACATTGAGAGCCCCCACATGCTTTCTAAATTTATGTTTAACTTGATGAGTTCTTTGCCTCGGAAAGATAGCCCTGTTTCCCACCGTAAGACTACACTGAGAACTCCTGATTCCACTTGGGCCTCCAAAGAATACACCCTTGATTGGTGAACCAACAAATAAAAACATAAATGCAACATGAGATAAACCTTGGACCCTCTTGAGAAATGCAAGCAAATGCGAGGCTGCGATCTTTTGGAAAATAGTATGTGAAAGTGAAACTAGAAAGTGCATTGGATTAACTGTTCATGCGAATTGCAAGATTATAGGGAAAAATTCTCTTACAGGGGTAGTGCTAATCATTTCTTGGAGTACAATATTTCAATGTGTTTGGAGGCTAGAGCAAAGACATGATTGAAAAGGACAGTTTCTGAAACAAGATAACAATCTTTGGACATGCTAAACAATATGGCATTGGATGACACTTAGTTGACTTAACATTGCATGCAGCGCATCACTTAATCAATCAACAGCAACAAACTAAAACTCAATCAATCAACGGCAAATTCTGTGTCCTTAGCACATGAATACGACCACATTTGGTTCAGTAGAAGTTAATTCTAGTTGCATATACTGGGCTGAACTTAGAAATTAAAAGTTGCCCTTGTTGGTTAGGTGTGACTATTGACTTTAAAATTTAAATGTAGTTATTTTTCTATTTTTTATTACATGTGAGACTTTATACCCAAATCAATTGGAACCCTACACATTTATAATCACCAAAAACCATATCCAATAGGCAAAGACCCACAACTTGGCCTTTCTTTCTTCCACCATGCTGATAAAGCAGAGAGCTTTTAATTGAAGACAACAATAGAGAGCAAAAAAGGCACAACCCTCCAAAAGAATTGGAATGAGAATCATTACAACCGATATTTCCAAGACAAATGCAATGAATTTCAAAGCAATACCCAACCCAGAAGTTGAACACAAACAAAACTAAGTACAGTCCGGCTTAAACCCATTACAGCATAGTGAAAGAAACTTACAGGTAAAGAAGCAGAAGCAGCGGATTTGCACAGAGGCAATGTGGCTTCCATTCTGGAGGATGAAGAGGAAACCCAGTTGGGAAAAAGTTGAATTGAAGTCAATTTGAGCAGTAACGAGAAGATTTGGGGAGTGGGGAGTGAGAGTGGAGAGCTATTTACCTGTAGAGACGAAAATGGCGAGCTAGAGGGAAAGATTGTGAGAACGATGAGAACGATGAGACAGTGCAGATTGATTGCTCCGCTTTTCGTCTTTCTCTGTAGTTTCTTTTCTCTCCGATTCTCCAATCAACCTTTGCCACCGCACCATATGGAAATGTGTTCTATTTTCTATCTTCTCAATTGTTTGGAAGTTTATTTCTTTACTCTTTAAAAAATATATAAAAACAAAACTTTATTTTTAAATCAAACATTTCATTCATTCATTCGTCAAATTGAGTGGGACAATCCTCACACGCATACACCTATTGTACACAAAAAACAAATAGTAACTTATGTACCGAAACATGTTAGCATAATGAAAAGTCAAAGTCTCTACCTCGATTGGCTTGAGAAACCACGTGATCCTACTACATAACGCATTAACCAAATTTCATCGATCAACCTCTGCAAACAACCATACTCCAACACAAATGCAACACAAACAACAATTATAAATAATCAGGACAACAAAATACAATAAAGCTTCCTCCGAATACTCTCAAAATAAATATTAGTTTTTTCTTTAATAAAATATTATAATATTTCTCTTTAATAATATGTTAACATATAAAGTGAGGATATATAACTTTATCAACATGAAATGACAATGTCGTGTGAAGAAGCACGTAATACTCTGTTATATAATTGACATGTCTTGTCTCTTTGAGTTATTTTACACCCTCTAATGTGATGGAGATCCAAAGTAATTCGCAATGCGTTGAATTACTTTGTGTCCATTCCTTGCTGGTTATCGAGAAAAAAAACTTTTGAAAGAGATTGAAAAATTAGTGGTCTATTATTTTGTTAACAAACGAATGAGGGTGATGATTACACATATAAGAGCATCTCTAATGTTGCTCCTTACACTTAAAATAATGTAAGGAGTGATTTGCATTAGAATTAGAATAGAGAGCCACTTTTTCATGTTCTACTTCAACCACACTCTCTACCTTTGAAGTACATATATGATTTTATTAATATTTCACTCTTTAATTACAAAAAGGTTTTGTATGAGAGAGAGTAAAGTGAGATAAAGTGGACTAGAAAATAATAAAGTATGAGAGAGAATGTGAGGAGCTCTCTACATGTAAGAAGAGAGAAATGAAATGTGGGGAGCTCCCTATTGTAGAGAGTTATGTAGGGAGCTCCATTGGAGTTCATTTTTTACATTTTCACTCCCTATAATAGCTTTTTAGCTATTGTAGGAGCCATATTGAAGATGCTCTAAGAAAGTTTTAAGCATTCAAATGTGTGATTTTTAAGCACTAATTGATGGTACTTCCCTTTATCTATGGTTGGAATTACACTATATTTATTATTACTTCTTGCTCATCCCCTATAATAAATTCGATGTATAAATGGACCTACTCCCTTTTTTTTTCAAGCAGATCTACTCTATGAAGAAAATAAGAGCATTGACTCCGTGACTCGTCTTTATGACTATTTCAGTTAGGTATATCAATCAATGTATATTTTGGTACAATTTCAAAAGATGTTGATTGGCCTCAACCCCTATTGTTTTGGTTAAGGAAAAAATAATTAAAACGAAATGAAAACCCAAAATAAATTTGTCACGAATGGTTTGCTTCATTGTAAAGGCAAGTGAAAACTGTGTTATTAACAAAAAAATATTTGTGGGTTTATTTATTAAATTCAGTGTTTTACATCTGTTAAGTGTGTTAAAACGGACGGAGAGAAACTAATTGTGAATTTTTATTTGTTATTTAGTACTCCAGTACACTATGAATAACAAGTTGACCACCATATGAGTGAGTCAACGGTGGTCGGAAAAATGACCAAATGGGCAGGTGACCGTCCCGTGCACACCCGTAGGTCAATCGCCTTAAAACAAAATCATAAAATTTACAGAAGTGATACCGAGTACCAATGGGTTATGAAGATGGGTTTGGAATAAGCCTAAGCCAGCATGTTAATTCATGGTACAATACAGACATTTGTTAATGTTCAAGAGAACTACTTTTCCAGGAGCAGCTTCAACTGGGTAAGAATATGATATAATGAAACAAACATCACATACAAATATTTTACAGATACAGGGAATTCGCAAACATTATGCCTCGCCGAAGGCTCTCGCTAGCTGATGCAAATTTAGTCTCTAAATCAACTTCGCCCACGGCATGAGCAGCGGCTCGCAGCTGGAAAACACTCAAATATTTTAAGATGGGATGGGAGTGGGTATCACAAGATTCGAGAAAAGACGAGAAAGTAGATTTGGTACCTGATTCAAAAATTCGTCAAGCCTTCTAGCACTTCTGATGATACTACCCTCAAATATATCTGTCATTTGTATAACTTCGGCAAAATTTGCTCCCTGAGAGAAATGTATTAGGAATAAAGCAATCAAGTAAGCTAACTGATTTAGAAGATAAGAGAGTAAAACTCAATTTAAAGCCAAAATAATTCAAGGATTAAACCTAGCAACCAAGTACTATCTTTGGGAAAAGAAAGACGGCAAAGCATAGATAATTTGACAGAAAAGGGAATTAAGGCAAAACAATGTACTATCTACCAACAAAGCCTGCCTGCTCAAACTAGTAAAAGTGAATACAAAATTACAGAATCATAATCAAAATCAATAATACTATATCACTCAAAGTAACATTGTAACACCTAAACACTAATAATTTAGATTGGGAAATATAACTACAGAGAGCAATAGTCATGGATGTATGCAAATGCCTAGTTCTGGAAGAATGCAAACATATTCATGTAATTCTCAATTATAACAGTTTGGAGTGAAGTCTATTCAGATATCATTAGTCAATTCATTGTCAAACTGATTTTTTCGGCTCGTCTTTCCCCTTTAGGCTGATACTACCTTATTGAACCTTAAAAACAATGCATCATACTCCCCACTAAAATACATTGCAAAGCTACTTCTCCAAACATCACGAGTTGACTCACTAACAAAAATGCTATTCCTAGAGAGGTTTTTGAATGCTTGAGAACAAAAGTAAAGACTATTTAGCTGACAAGCTACTCCATTTTCCAATATTGAAAATGGCCTAGAGGACAAAGACAAGGTAGCTTGGCCCACTGTAAAGCAGTTAGATTTGGCAATACATAGCCACACTAAAGACCTCGCTGAAAGTAACATGACAGGGAAGCAACTGTAAGTAAATTAATTAACATGCTGACCTTTGACCAGGAGTAAATCACATCCATCAAATGCGGCCGCACAGTCGATTCAACATATTCGTCCACATTTACCTCCAACTTGCATTCATGTTGTACCTACAACGATGCAGAGTAGTTGATATCAATAAAATGCATGTATGAAGGGAAAAACAAATCAATCACTGAATACCTCTGCTATTTTTCTTGCACTGTCTTGAAGTTGTTGTAATGGTCTAGCAAGCTCCGTTCTCAAATGTATCTGCTCATTTGATTTATCTCCTGGGATGAAACAACTCGCAAGAGCTGCAATTTGGTGATGATCAAGATCATTGAATGTACCTGAGAAAATCGAGTTTAAGCAGACATGTCATACAAAAGGTAAGAAACAGCAGAACTAGCCATAGCCCAATGTATGTATTAACTTCACATGTCCATCAGGTTCATTGACTGGTAAAAATCATGGAGCCACACATCAAAAAATAGTAATGGAACTTTACACCAAAATAAGTCCTGGAATGAGTAACTTCAAGTTTACACTTGCCTCACGCAATACATGAGATCTGATAATGTGGTTTTGCCAATGTATGGTTGATGAAAACAACTCCGTATTTTAGATTTTAGTGATAGTTAGGGCAGGTAGAAGCATATCTAACCCTTAAAAGAATATGATGATAACGAACTAACCAGCTTCTTAAGCCTGCCCTATCCAACCTAGAATGGCGAATAATTTAATTTCCAGTCTAAAGAGACGTCAAATTATGCAGAATAAAAAAGTAGGGCCTGTAAAATCACCATTAAACATCAGTTCGGTAACAAGGAGTTCATCTCCAGTGTCTACCAAGCAGGCAGCCCGTCCCTTTAACTGAACTACACTATCTCCATCAATGTGGCCTAGCTTTTTCAAAACCCGCGAACGATTTTTAAGTTCATCACGGAACTTTTGAAGCTGCAAAAGGAAAAATTATAAATACTAGATTGCTGCATTCTGAACCAACTCAACCCCACAGTGATAGTGATACATACATTCGTTAATTAGAAAACTGGCATATAATATGTACTTATGCGTACATGAAAGAATTGAAGTTGACATTTTGTACACATGGGAAACAAATAATAACACACCCAACTAAGAGAATCAAAATGCAGATGTTGTAACTTCCACGGTAATTTGGAGTCCATATCCAACAACATGTGCTAGAGTATCATATGCAAAGTACGAGCTACTTCAGTATGCAGTTAAGTGCATGGTGCAGCTAACACTTCGAGTAGTTATATCAAGCCAAGTAAGATATTGATGAGGGTAAATACCTGGGAGTCACGCATTTTCGACTTAAGTTGTTGAATCTCATGATTGACCTCTGCCTTTCTTTCAAAAGTTTTAAGTTGATGCTCATCTTGTGACTGCATGGATCATACAAAGCGTAAGTAATTGCTACAAAAACTGCTTCACGACATCGTCACTCAACGTCTCTTTTTAGACAGTGTACTGTGTTCACATGCTTACATGAAACACTAGTAAGTAGACACTTAGATCTGAATAATAATATAACAAGTAAACAAACCTTATGAAGTGGATGAGCAAATAATTTATGCTCAAGTTCCTCGATTTGATTCATCAATTCAACAATTTCTGGATCTTCAATGCCCATGTCCTGCATATTAAGAGAAAAAGAATACAGGGACATTGTCAATTCTGTTCAATGTGTCCCAGATTCTATCGATAGATAGATAATGATACAACCTTATGATGCAAGCATGTTTTACAGCATACCGCTACCTATAACTTGTTATCATTTTCACGAAAAAAACAACAGAGTCCAATGATAACTATGCAAAAGAATAATTTTTCTTATTCCAGAGGTGCAACTGGAATGGAGTTACAAGTTCCTCGCACATATAATGGACAAGCACGCTATTATAATTGAAGAGGTGAGTATTGATGGAGTAAACAGGTGAAATTGGTTAGGACGTATACCAAAAACAATGTAAGTGATTATGGTTACAGTCCCCATTTACAACAACAAAATACGTATATAACTTTCGATTACGAATGCCGAATGTGTCTTCCCAAACCACATTGGACAAGCTGCCATGAATAGGGTACCAAATTAAATATAAGCTTTGAAAATAAGACTAACTTAGTAAAGTGGTACTTGACAACCCTCATTCCCAAACTTTATGTACCAAAAGAAATGAAATTTCTTTCTGCTTCAGTCTAATGAAAAAAAGAAATAAAAGTAATAATAATAACTTCATAGGGCCAACAACTACCTTCATAGGGTTAAGCTTTGGAAGGCCTTGAGGAAAACGAGATCCTAGCTCCTGCACTGCAAGCAGTATACTTTGCCTTGCTTCTGATGGTCGGAGGTCAGGAGGAACAGATATCCTCAGTTTGCTTAAGGCAGATATTAGAGGCAACTGAACTGGGACCTAATTAAAATGGGAATGGGTGGCAAAACTCAAACCTCCACAATGATAAATTTAAACATATCGACAAATAACTGCACAAGTATAAACTAACCACATGCATTTCACCCTTTTCTCCAGGACGAGGTGGGCATGGTTTTGGTCGGGAACTATTTTCACTAGAAACAGGTGAACAATGAAGTAAAGTATCCACTATATAACCACCACGTGAAGATAATCCAGCAGATGGCTTCTTAACGACATTAACAACAACTCCCCAACCCCAGTCTGTTCCACCTTCCCTCACCTTGACCTGTAATACGGAGATGTTACAGATGCATCCTAAAAAATATACAATGACTTGAAGTCATAGACAAAGGTGTGAAATAAAATTTAAAACCACTAATCTATCGAGCATTGAATTTATACAGTAAGAAATAGAAATAATATTTGTCTCCGTACTTGCATATCAAAATAGCAATTATACTCAAAAGCAAAGCATTGAATAGAATGTTCTAACAAACATCAACGGTAACAGAAGTCTACATCATAAGATTCCAAGGCTAACAAAAGGCAGCTACTGATGTGGGTTGTCAAAAAAAAGTACAACAGACATTAGATGCACATACCAGCCTGCCAGGAAGAAGAAAATAGAGAACTCTTTCAGGCCTTGTTATTTCCAACATCATCTTCTTCTCAAGTTGGGCAATTTCAAGTTTCAGCGTGTGATATTCAGCAACTTCAGCCTACACATAAAACAAAACAAAAAAACATATAAGACCTATCAAGTTGAACAGGGCAAAAATGACTACTAAATAATCAAGGAGGAAAGATAACCTCTCCTGAAGCGTCGAGCATGGCAGCTTCCTGTTCCAGCTTCAAAACCTTATTCCCAATGTCAGGTAAAGCCTGAATGAAAAATCCATCAGTGGTTGAATAATTAAGCAAACAATTCATGCTTCAAACAAAAAAAAGGCTACATTAGCTCAAACCTTCTCGTACTGAAATTGGTGAAATGAATTCTTGATAACATGTTCAGCAGTGAACTGACCTTCAGCACGGCTCATCAAATTCAAAATTGAGTAGTAGCTCAGTCTGAAAGTACTGACTAAAGGTGCTGGTTTACCCAAAACCATTTCTTTGAGTGTGTTCATCTCCATCTTCGAAAAAGAAAAAAGTGAAGATACTGAATGTAATTAACAGAGATAGCTTAAGAATACAAATAACAGATGATCTCCCCAATGCATCACAAAAGAGTGACAACACTAACAAAGTTCCATAGGTACAAAGAGGAATGACTAGCCATTTAATTACCTGTTCATCAATCATAATGATACAAATACCACGGTCATCTTTTCCACGACGTCCAGCCCTTCCACTCATCTACAGCAAAGAGGATAATAATCATCTCAGCATCCAGCCAGCCATACTTTATTGAGCATAAGAAAATTCTACTCACACTACAAATTGCTTATAGTGTCATAAAATGGAAATACTTCACTCACCTGGATATACTCACCAGATCCTATGTAACGATGACTATCACCATCCCACTTCTTAACAGCCGTGAAGACCACAGTTTTTGCAGGCATGTTTAAACCCATAGCGAACTAACACAAACAAAAACTATTATAAAACATAATACTAATATGAACTCGATGCATTAGAAGAATAATTCTCACTATATATGTACAGATATATCTGAAAAACTTGTAATACAAAGATCAGGAAGCACCATATACGCAAAAAAAAAAAGAATGCAGAGACTCTTACTGTCTCAGTGGCAAAAAGGGCTTTCACAAGGCCTTCCTGGAATAGAAGCTCTACCAATTCCTTGATGACAGGAAGAAGGCCAGAATGATGGACAGCAATACCTCGCTGAAGTAGTGGCAGCATCAACTCAATAGCAGGTAAGTCTCTGTCTTCCTCATTCAAGCAGAGTATTGCATTACGGAAAACTTGCTCCACGTCATCCTTTTCCTCTTGGGTGTTAAAATCAAGTTTTGACATGGACATGGCATGTTGTTCACATTCTCTTCTACTGAAGCTGAAAATGATAACTGGTTGAAATTTCCGTTCCATTATCATCTGAAAAGACACAAATATTAGAATTCTATCAGCAGGCATGAAATATAGTCATCATAAAAATCAAACAACCAAGACATAAAAGGAAAGAGAGCCTGAATTTCAAAAGAGAAAAATGCAATGAGCATCACATGTTAATTCAAGAGTTAAATGAAGTGTATTGATTGTGAAAATTCATAAGTGGACCTTCAACTCATCAGTATTAAGTTCAAAATGAAGTATATTGATTGCAAAATGCAAGAAAACAATTTACAACACATGAACACTTCCTTGACTCACAAAAGTTTGAAACACCCATCACTATAGCTTGATGAAAGCATAAAATAAGATATTGCATCTGAGAGTAAATGCTAAAAACAGACACCTAACCTTTACAATTTTGTAAATATCAGAACCCCCAGCAGCGTTCCCACCTTTTGCAATTCTCCCACTACCTTTACCATTTGAGCTTCTATTCCCATCACCCGATTTCTGCTTTGAAAAAGTATCGTGCAGCTTCACAAAATTATCTTCCCTGAACTGCTCATTTTCATCAACTACAAGGTACAAGCCGCTTCCACCCACAGGAAAAACATAATGCTGCAAGGGAGTGGGTCGAAAATCTGTATACACCACATGACACGGCTGTTTGTGGATATTACAAATCCACTCTGCAAACTCGGTGGCATTGGACATTGTTGCCGAAAGGAAAACCATTTTGATGGCTGGCGGCAAAAATATTATACTCTCTTCCCAAACAACTCCCCTTTCGCGATCCTTCATGTAATGGATCTCATCGAAGATAACCCATGCAACTTCCTTCAGAACCTCAGAGCCCCTGTAAAGCATTCCCCTGAGAATTTCTGTAGTCATGACCAAGCAACTAGCATTAGGTGATAGAGTAACATCACCAGTCATCAATCCAACATCTTTGAACTCATGGCTCAGCTCTCTATACTTCTGGTTGCTCAAAGCTTTCAAAGGTGACGTATATATAACCCTTTGCTTCTCCCTAAAAGCCATTGCAATAGCATACTCAGCAACAGCAGTTTTGCCTGCAGATGTATGAGCTGATACCAACACTGACTCATTTCTTTCCAAGCAAGCCACGGACACTTGCTGAAATGGGT
Organism: Geranium brycei; assembly: GCA_036897365.1. Lineage (NCBI taxonomy): Eukaryota > Viridiplantae > Streptophyta > Magnoliopsida > Geraniales > Geraniaceae > Geranium > Geranium brycei. The sequence continues at coordinate 28,915 of JAYMTP010000641.1, forward strand.
CAAGCTTAAATGCATATTCTTTGGCCATTTTTCCAGAGTATTCGGGGTTAGAGAGGGTACCATAGACTCCTTCATCATTAGTTGAGGTATACCCACTAGGAACTGCAACCTCGTGCACACAGCTTCGGGTCAGACTCCTGCGCTTCAAGTTGGGATCCTCTTGCTTTTGCCTAGTGGTCTCTGTTACCTCTGTATTCTGTCTCTTTACGGGAGTTTCTTCTTGCTTGGAAGCCTCTGTCACCAGAGAATCTTCCGGCTCTTTTCGCTTCCCAAGGGATGGAGAATCTTCCATTATCTTATCTGAATTGGAAGTTCCACTCTAATCTACCAACCTCTATACGATAAACTCCCAAAATTCTACTTCGCTATACAAAATAAACCAAACCACAATATAATTCATTTCAGTAAATTAATAGAAAGCATTGCAGAGCAATAATCAAAATTCAACTTCAAACTGAATAATAGTTTCAATATACATCAGCACATATAATGTATTTACACAGCCCACAGAAGCAATCACTTTAGACCTTCAAAATTTTAGAACCCCAATTTTAAATTTTTCCATAGCCCTTATGAAACAAAATGCTAATAGTACCTATGATACCTCAGATATTATCAATCTATGAGATCAGTAATAGGCACAAATAACCTACCAATTTTTTTATTCCTATCCTACATTTATTTTCTCAGCAACGAAGCAGAGCACGAAATTATCTCATTGACACACGAATACGTGTAATAAGTTAAAAAGAAAACAATTCAACTCCTCATCTTTCAGAGGAAGAAGACACCATAAACAAGTGTAGGCGATTAAAAATTCAATGTAAACAAACAGAAATCGACCAAATGCATGCTTGCAAAAATACCAGAAAATTCAATTGAAGAAATGACGACGACCTAGGCTTGACGATTGTGGTTGCGCAGGCCTCGACGCCACAGAAAGGGGGAGGGAAGTTAGGGTTCAAGCAAGAGGGAGGTTTAACAATTTTATTCACCTCATAAAAAAGTGGGTTGTGAATATGGGCTTACTTGTCCAAATAACACTGGCCTTTGGGCTTTTTATGGAAATATAGAGGTGCAAATTTACGAATCACCCACAACCATTGGATCGGATTATTGACGATCGAGATCCACTTCTGAATATGATTAGATATTAATGCGAGTATTTTTGTATTTTTATATCAGTGAATCATTTTTTTTATTTTTAAAAACTTATACTACCCAAACCCTAAGCTTACCCAAGAAACACGGCTCAACCTATACAGTAACTTCTAATCCACCCCTAATTTCTACTCAACCCATAATTTTCATTTCATACGAATACATTTCATTTATCCAATATATATATAATTAAACAACACAGGCAGATAAACAAGTTTCATCACACACATAAAGCAAAAAAAATCATTTAAATAACTTGAGATAAACTTTAATTTAGAGTAACCAATATATTAGTAAAAGAGGTCGAATAGGGGAGTAAACGAGACGAGAAGAACTTCATTTTGGCAGGGTTCGACTCGTGAAAAAAGTGTTCGGCTTAAATGAGCTTATACACTAAACTCGAGTTTGACTCGAAATAAAATAGACGAGCTCGGCTCGATTCGGTTGCTTCGCTTAAATTCAAATGCAAATATTCACTAAAAATTAAATAAAAAGATAATTTATGTTCCAGTACGGTGAACTATAACACATTTTCATGTCAATACGGTGAACTATTTTAAGAGTCAGTTCAATACGGGGAAATTTCATTAAGAGTCACTGTTACTTTAATACTGTTAAAACTAACAGAAAATTTACTGTTTAAGATTATTGAAATTTTTAATTATGTTAGACAAGATGTCGAGAACAATGTTGGAGCAATGTTCTCGACAATTCACACAATTATGAATAAAGCAGTTTCAAGGCCGTAAATGAAGACACAAGGATTGTTTACCCAGTTCGGTGCTAACTCACCTACGTCTGGGGGCACTTTGCTAGTGGAACGATTTCACTATAATGTAATTAGTCACAACATACAAGTATCTATGGTCATCACACAGACCACTACCTTAT